>JACEFO010000731.1:0-22395 GCA_015342445.1 Digitaria exilis | reverse complement strand
TTAGCGCTCCTCCATGAAATTGCTCCCCCTGCTAGCATGTAGATATATCCAGAGGTGGATTTTCTATCATCCTCATCGCCAGCAAGGTCGGCATCAGTGTAACATTCAACCTGAAGGTTATCTGATCTTCTATATGTGAGCATGTAATCTTTAGTGCCTTGGCAATATCTTAATGCCTTCTTGACACCTACCCAGTGAGCCCATCCTGGATTATCCTGATATCTTGTAAAGACACTGATTGCAAATGCTAAGTCCGGACGCGTACAGACTAGCGCATACATCAAGCTTCCGACTGCTGATGCATAGGGAACGTTCCTCATTTTCTCTCTTTCTAAATCATTCTTAGGGCATTGTCCTAAATTAAACTTATCGCCCTTTTGAACTGGAACAGGTGATGTGCTACTCTTATCCATCTTATATCTTTTAAGCATTTTCTCAATATATGCTTTCTGAGATAATCCTAGTATTCCTTGGGCTCTATCCCGGTGTATCTCAATGCCAAGTACATACGAGGCTTCACCGAGATCCTTCATATCGAAATGTGACGATAAGAAGTTCTTAGTCTCATGCAACATGTTCTTATTGTTGCAAGCTAACAGTATGTCATCTACATACAGTACTAGGACCATCAACTTTCCACCCTTTTCTTTGACATAGATGCATTTGTCTACCTGAGTTTCCCTAAAACCCGAATCTCTTAATAACTTCATCGAATTTACGGTTCCACTGTCTGGATGCTTGCTTAAGTCCATAAATAGACTTTCTTAATCTGCATCCCATGTGTTCCTTACCCTTAATGGTAAAACCTTCCGGTTGAGCCATGTAAATAGTCTCATCTATGTCACCATTAAGGAATGCAGTCTTAACATCCATCTGATGTAACTCCATATCAAAATGAGCTACTAGTGCCATGACAATTCTTAATGAATCTTTGGTAGACACAGGAGAGAAGGTTTCTTTGTAATCGATTCCTTCCTTCTGTGTAAACCCTTTTGCCACAAGTCTAGCCTTGAATCGTTCGACATTCCCTTTGGAATCACGTTTAGTCTTGTAGACCCATTTACAGCCTACTGGTTTGACTCCATTAGGAATTTCTACTAAATCCCATACCTTATTGGAACTCATAGACTTTAGCTCTTCTTCCATGGCTTCTATCCATTTAGTGAAATTCTCACTTTGTACTGCCTCTTTGAAAGTGGCAGGGTCATTAACTTTCCCAACATTATATAAGTCCTCAGTTAAATAATTCTCATATGATAAATCCTCAGTTAAATAAGTCTCATATAAGTCAGGATTAATTGCAGGCTTCCTTGTTCGTTGTGGTCTTACTGTTGGCTCATTCACAACTGGTTCAGGAACTGCAGGAGGTTCTTGTTGCAGAATTTCTTCTGCCTGATTATCAGCTGCAGGTGCCTGAGCAACAGCAGCAGCTGGAGCCTGAAGAACAGGATCAGCTGGTACTGGAACAACAGGAGCTTGTGCCACGTGTTCCTGCTGAATGACAGCAGTAGGCGTGGTGCTGCTAATTTGAGGTATCACAGGTGGTATATATTGATATGCCCCCGTGAACTCAGGAATTTCCAAATCAGGTAACTCAACGTGCAACTCTTCAAGACTTATATCCCTCTTTGGAAAACCTCCACTAATCTCTGAGTCCTCTAGGAATACAGCATGCCTGGTTTCTACAAACTTAGTGAAGCGACCAGGACAATAAAATCTGTATCCCTTTGACTTATCTGGATATCCTATGAAATGACAGCTTATTGTTTTAGAATCCAGTTTCTTTTGTTGTGGATCAAACAGCTTTGCCTCAGCGGGACAACCCCATACCTTTAAATAATTTAAAGACGGTTTCCTCCCATTCCACAGTTCAAACGGTGTTTTGGGAACTGACTTAGATGGAACCCGATTTAGTATGTGAGCAGCTGTTTTAAGTGCTTCCATCCACAATTCCACAGGTAAACTAGAATGACTGAGCATGCTACGTACCATGTCCATTAGTGTACGGTTGCGACGCTCAGCAACTCCGTTTTGCTGTGGTTCGCCTGGCATAGCGTACTGAGCTTTAATGCCATTTTCTTCTAAGTACTTAGCAAATGGTCCCTTAACTTGACCATACTGAGCGTGTTTGCCATAATACTCACCTCCCCTGTCTGATCTTACAATTTTGATAGAAGTATTGTGCTGTTTCTCAACTTCTAACTTATAAATCTTAAATATTTCTAGCGCATCTGAACGCTTGCGAATAGGGTAGATGTATCCATAGCGTGAATAATCATCAGTAAATGTTATAAAAGAATCATAACCATCTACCGAAGTAACAGAAAGAGGGCCACAGATATCTGTGTGAATAATTTCTAATACGCCCGTACTTCTGTTCGCACCTTTCTTAATTTTCTTAGCATATTTCCCCTTAATGCAATCAATACATTGGTCTAAGTCTGAAAAGTCTAAGTGTTCTATAATTTCTTCTTTAATGAGACGATCTATTCTCCCCCTCGAAATGTGACCAAGGCGATAGTGCCACAATTTCGAAGAAGTCTCACTAAAGCGCTTACGTTTATTTGAAACATTAGCAACATTACAGACATTCATCACAGAATCATCATTAAGAGAGAGCATATAAAGCTTGCCTTGCCGAGTAGCAAGGCCAACACTTATTGAGTTAAATTTAATCTCACACTTGTCTTTATCAAAAACACAAATATGTCCTGAATCTGCTAAAGCTGAAACTGAAATGAGGTTTCTCTTAAGACTAGGAACATAAAGAACTTCATCTAATTTAAGCTGGAAGCCGCCTGGCAAGTCAAGGACAAAGCTTCCAACGCCTTCGACTTCAACGCCGTTGCCATCAGCCACTCTTAGGTTTCTGTCCCCCCTTCTTATAGTTTGGATTGTAAGGAATGCCTGCAATGAATTAGAAATGTGCACAGTGGCACCTGAGTCAATCCACCAAGTATTAGGGGAAAAATCAGCTAAGAATAATTCATCAATAAAAGAGACAGAATCAAACTTAATATTAAGATTACCTTGCTGCTTCAACCATTCCTTGAAGCCAGCGCAGTTCTTCTGAAGGTGCTTGGGAGAGTCACAAAATGAGCACAGCATTTTGCCCCCTGAGGTGTGGCTGCCTTTCTTGAACTTGTTCTCATGCCTTGGAGCGAAGTTCTTGTTCTTGTTCTTCTTAAAGTTCTTCTTAGCGCCTTGCTTGCTGCTGCCAGACTCATGCTGATTCTTAGGAGTATCACTGAGGGAGAGATTGCCAACCATATTGACCACGTCCTTCATCTTCTCAGTTTTGAGCCTTTCCTCCTCCTCAACACAGTAGCTGATTAAATCACTAAGAGTCCAAATTGCTTTGGTAGTGTTGTAGTTGATCTTAAAAGCAGCGTACTGCGGTGATGGTAAAGAGGTCAGAATGAAATGCACAAGAAAACCATCAGAGATCTCCATCTGCATCTCCTTGAGCTTATTGGCCATGTCGCACATGCTGAGGATGTGCTCCCTGATGCCTGTCTTACCATTGTACTGAGAGGAGACGAGCTTCATGATCAATGTGCTCGCATAAGTCTTGGAGGAGCTCTTGAAGTTCTCCTCAATCTTAGCCAAGAGCTCTGTAGCAGTGTACTCAACCCCTTGAGCATTCTTGAGGGGAATGGCCCCCTTTATGCCTGGGCTGATAGTCTGACTCATCACCATGGTAGCCATGCGATTAGACCTCTCCCACTTTTCAAGAGCAGGAGAAGTCTGTCCTTCAGCTGGAGCAGCTGGCCTGTCCTGTCTGAACACAATATCAAGATCATTCCATGCTAGGCACGTCATGACCTTGCCCTTCCAGTCCAGAAAGTTCGCTCCATTGAGCGGCTGAATATTGTTCAGGTACGAAGCCACTTGGTTCACGTTGTTCACTGAAATAAGACAAGTGAAATTTTCTTAGTAATAATATACTTGAAATGCGAATAAAAGCATGAAAATAACCCTACGGTGGTCTGATTAAATTCATGCATGAAAATCAAGTTGCATCACCGGTGGGGAAAACAATCGAAATTCATCTTATTACTCATGATCAATCAACGGTGGTCAGAAATAATCACAAGTTTACTCTAAATAAACTTCTCGGTGGTTCCATTTATATAGAGGCATCTCAAAATATATTGGTGGATTTAAACTTAAATTTCAATGAATAAACATGAATTAATCTTAATTTACAACACCAAAATTCTTAATAAAATACTTATGCAAGCATTAATTAAAACTTAAAACAGTATTAAAATACATCTTAAATAATACAGTAAATTAAACTAAGCTTAAAACTGTAATTAAGAGGGAATTTAAACTTAAAATGCACTGAAATTCGAAAATACACCGAAAATTCGAATAAAACTGAAAATAATTTAGCCCAGAATCTATTTTGGCCCGCGAATGGCCCAGCAGACGCGCGCGCAACCCTTAACGCACGCAGCCCACTAGGCGGCCCATTAGCGCAGCTAGCGCGGCCCATGAGCGCACGGCCCAGCAACGCGGCTCGACTCAGCGGCTCGGCTCAGCACTCGGCTCGGCTCAACGCTCGGCTCGGCTCAACGCGACAGCCGCGAAAGCAGCCCAGAACTAAATGGGCTTAAAGCCCAAGCGCAAACGAACGCGGGCCGGCCGAGATTCAGCCCAGCAACGACCCCGCGGCCGCGCGCGCCCCGCCTCGATCTCAGCCGCTCGTTCAGATCGGACGGCTGAGATCGGACGGCCGCGCGGCGACGGGGTATATAACCCCGAAACAGACGGGGGGAGGGAAACCCTAGCTCATTCCCTCCCTCCCCTCGTCCGAGCAGCCGCTCGCGGCGGCGAGAGCGCCGCCGTCTCTCCCACCTCCGGCGAGCAGATCCGGTGAGAGAGAGCGCTGCTTCCTTCTTCCTCCCCCCTTTCCCCACCAGATCTGGCGAGAGAGAGAGAGAGGGCTCCGTCCGCGCTTCCGGGCCGGCTTGCCGGAGCTCCACGAGGCTCCTCGGCGCACCGCGTGCATGACGCGCGCGGTTCGTCGAGGGGTCTCGCCGGAGCTTCAACGGCAAGGGTCCGGTTCTCCATGGCGCAAGGCGCACAGAGGGCGGAGGCGCACACCTTGAAGGCGCACGCGCGGCCGAGGTGGTCTGCTCGTGCGAGCACCATCCTCGGCTTCGCCGGAGCTGAAGGCGGCGGCGCGCGCGCAGATCTGCAACGCGCGGCCGCCAAGACCGGGTAGGTCATCTTACTTAGGGTTAGGGTTTGTGTAGATCTAGGGTTAGGGTTAGGGTTTGACTGGGGGGTTTCGGATCTGAAGTTTTATAGGGTTTGAATGTTTGATTCGGTGTTTTGCTATCCCTTTCTTCGATCTCTCTAATCTGTGTGTGGGATATGGCTAAAAGGGTGGGCTAAACATGAATCCGAAACCCTAGCTTATAGATCTGAGGCTTAAAACTTAAAATAAACTGAGGGAATAAGTAGATCTACACATGCAGTGACTAAAATTGATAAAATAATTCTAAATCTCATCTTTTCTTATACTGATCTAACCTAAAAGCATGAAAATCTTAATCTTTCCTTCTCTGATCGACTCTAATCTCATCTTATGCTATTCAAAACACCTCTGCTAACCCAAAGGCTTAGGTTTAGGAGTGCTAGGGATCTAGTAGGCTAGATCTAGGCGACTGATACCAAATGTAAGTATAGTTGAAGGCTTACAGTACTTAACACTTAACTAAAACAGGATCACCTAGCCTATTCAAGATCACATCTAGCTTAGTCTAATGCGGAAGTAAAATGGGGTCTGATCCGGTCTTTATACCAGCGGTGGTGTTGTCCATCGCGACGGTGAAGGCCGGAGAGGCGGTGTACGACTCGGTGTTGAGGGCGACGTCGGGTTTGTACCGAAGTCTCTCCTTCAGAGACTTCGGAGGGTGACGGCGACCTTCGGGACGCCAACGGGATTGTCCTGCGGGTGGAGCTCGTGCTTCCAGGCCTTCCAGTGCGTCTGAGTGATCGGTATAGGGTGGTAAAGTTCCGGGGAACTTAGGAAAGCGTGAAGGGTGCCTTTTAGGTGGCACGGCCTCTTGCTTAAATAGCACTGTAGGCCCGGGGCCGAGCCCTAGGGTTTGTTCTCGCTGCCTCACGATCACGGCAGGAAAATCGGACTCAGTTGGAGCCGATTCCGAGATTAAGGGGATAAGTATACTCCCCCTTATCTCGGGTATTCTTGTTGACCTGACGGTCACAAAGAAATATCCAACATAAGGTTCGGTGATAAAAGCGCTACTGCTCGTAGCTTCCGGCAAACATGCTCCCCGTCGTGGGGCTTTCTGCTCGTGCTCGATCAGGACTCCCAGGAGCACGAAAACTATAGTAGGCCATACCGCAAATGCCCAGACAAACAATCCTGTCGAAAGGGTGTTGCGGCACACTCTTTAGTCTGCAACGAAAGCGTTCGGCGCTGTGTTTGATACTATTGGCTTTCGCCTAACCGGCAAGGCCAAACAGGCACACGTGCGTTTCGTTGGTGAAGAGCAAGAACTCGATCGAATGCTGTCCTGTGTGGCTGTGTCAACACAACGCACCAGCATCTGGTACTACAGTACCACTACCATCCTGAGTTCCTGACATGCTGAGTTCGAGATTTGTTCCGAGTCTGAGCGAGCCTCTTGGGCAAGTTCCGATGTGGTCGAAAGGAAAGCTTTCTTTTGCTCAGCGCGGATGGCAATCCAACACACACAAGTCACCTGTGTAGTGTACTAGTTAGTGATCATGATTAGTGGAAGGCGTGCATGGGGGCGGACGGCGAAAAGCAGAGCGCGACTCGTGTTTACCAAAGCTCTTGCTGGACGTCGGCCGCGCGGCCCGGAATTCGGGGTCGCGCGTGCACACGACCGCGGCGTAGTGCGCGCGTGCGCGCCCGGGGCGCGGGGGAAAAATTACCACGCGATCTCGTGGCCTCGGGCCGGGTGGCCAGGGCTCAAGGGCTGGGGATTTCGACCAAGCCGGCCGGAGCCGGAGCCACTCTTGCCGAACGCGCCGCCGGCCGCAGTATGTCCCCCGGCCGAGCTGATCGATCTATTCGAGTTAGAGTCTAGAGAAAGCTGAAAGCTCGATACAAACTGTGTGCTCTTCTATCACTATAACTTTGCATTTGCCTGTGAAGTACACTGTACAGTATACTACCACGCCACATCGTCCATACTCCCTAAGGCCATCTGTAGTGGCCGGATCATGTGCTGACGTGGAATCTATGAATCGGTTCATGCTACTGGACTTCATGGATTCAAAGGAAGAGAGAGAAAAATCGATTCATTTTTTTTTCACCGATTCAAAGGAATCTTACCTGGCTGTCCTTTGTACGGTATGAGTCGATTCCCTAGTAAGGATGCTCTAAGAGCTTCTTCAGTGGCCGCATCATGAGCTGACGTGGAATCTATGAATCGATTCACTACCACTGCAACGATCCGATTCATCTAGGAGGGAGGAGGAATCGATTCATGATTTTGATCCTATTCATTTAGGAGAGAGAAAGAGCAGAAAGAGAAGAAAATTGATTTTTTTAGTGGGTCCATCGATATTAACTTGTACTAGAGGGAAAATTTTTGCGGGCTGATGTGGAGTGATGAATCAGTTCACCAGTAAAGATGCCCTAAGAGCATTTGTCACCACATGAACACATGCACTATTTTGAGCTTAACGTGACCTTTGTTTGCTCTGCCGAATTGAAAGAAAGTCGGTGATTCCGTAGAAGAAGACAACCCATATACAAGCAGGCCGGAAATATTGGCCTTCATTATGATGAGACATACAGCAGACATACGTCGATGTGGAGAGAAAGCACTCTTTTTACAAAGCCCATTTGGAACACATGATTATCAAAAGCACAAAACGCCACCGGACCTATGCCGTTTGGCATACAAGACATCTGAAATCAGTAAACCAAATAAAATGTGGCGTCTTGATGCACGTAACCACGTACCATACAAATGGTCCTCTCAGGACAGTCCCAATCCAATGAATAAAATTGTCCGTAAACCTCCAAAGTATATTTCTATGACTATGTACAGTGTCGGAGGGAGGATTTCTTCTTCCTCCTCCCTTTTTACTATTTTTCCTCCTTTATTTTATCTTTTCCATTTCTTATTTTCACATTCCTCCCTTGCTTCTAATGGAGATGATGGATGTGTGTGTGTATCTGCATTGTCTGTGTTCATAAACTAACATGGCAACTGATATGACCATCTTCTCTTTGTCTAGGACTCATGGAGCATGGAGGTCGCAACGTGGTTGTTGTTCAAACACAAGTATTGCCGTTGAGTTGTTCAGTGGTTTAGATACTCCTGCAATTTTGACGAGGAAATTTTGGAAAAGTTCTTTTCACCTCCCTGGACAATGAGCTGAGTTTAAATTTTCTCTCTAGACCACAAAACCGTCTAACCAGCCTTCTTGAACTTTTGAAACCGTATATTGGTGAAATATACGGTTTCAAAAGTTCAAGGAGGCTGGTTAGATGGTTTTGTGGTCGGGGAGAAAATTTAAACTCAGCCAATTATCCAGAGAGGTGAAAAGGACTTTTTCTGAAAATTTTTGTTTTCGTTTGGACGACGTAAAGTCTAGAGGAATCCTATCACCGTGGCCCAATTCATGCTCTCTTTTCGTCTTTTCCATACGAAGAAATCCAGCCCGCACTTAACACTGGGCCGCAAAATAGTAGCAGCAGTATGGGCTGGGCCCATTCTAATGCATAAAGACTAGCTAATAATTCATCCTCTATAAGAAAACGTCCACAATTAATTCCATACTAGAAAAGTTCACGGCGTTGCCGCATGCTAAGTGGATGTGCCTATGTCTATAAAAATATTTTTTTAAAAAATAAATTGTCAAACCACATTGAATTTTGTGGCAGAATCGCCCAATTTAAACTGGCTCAAGTGCGTCTAGTCACCCTAACTCAAAGGAATACCAGCTCGCACTTCAAACAGTTTAAACCCGGTAGTCCGTCGAGTGTCCCCGGGACATCCCGAATCATCCACTGACAACATTCTCTTAACCATAGCTCAGGATCAACACCAAGATAGGGTACACAAAAGGCATTACCTTTTTACATAAATACGGAAGGATACGAATTTATTACAAACCGAGTTTTGAAGCAACCTTAGAGACAAGTCATAGTACTAAGATCTGAACACAAACATAGTGTTATACAACTGAAGGGATATTATAACCCGAGAGTACTTTATTCATCTAGAGACATCTGGGACCACTGATGCTCTAGAGCTTTTGGCTCTCCTCTTCTCCTTCCTGTTGTGGAGCATCCTCTGGAAAACAGAAAGGGAAGAACCCTGAGTACGAAGGTAAAAGACTTAACCGCCTTACCAAAGAAAAGACTCTCAAGGGTAGATGATTGGGCTTTTTGTGGTTATTTGGCTGACTCAACTTTTGCGGAAAAGCTTACTAAAAATGGGTCCTTATTTGGCAGTTTTAACTCAATTAGGTATTAACTACTCAACTAAGTTTTTAAATACTTTTTCATACATGTGATACTAGGCTCAAACAGCATCTTGAATCACTTCTTATATAATGTTCAACTTGTTTCCTCTACGATGTTCAACACCTGATCAAGTGCACTCATAACCAAGAGTTGTGGCGATCCGGATCAATTTACATCGTGCAAGAGATACCTAGCGCCCAGTTACGTACAGCTACGCCAGCTGTTCGCAACAACCTTTCAATCAGTTGGACCAAAGACCAGAAATATCCTTACTCGAACCCGGGAACGCATCCCCACGTGGGCCCCACGTCTGGCGACCACCCCGTGAGTTTCAGATTACGATCCCGCCTTTCTCCGACCCAGCAAGCACGGGTAAGCGATATTTCCAATCAACGAGCCAGCTAATCTAATTGGCTTTACTGGTCCCATAACCCAGTAAGAAATCAGGTAGAATCACTTGATCAATCAATTAAACAACGGATCGGTCCTTAGTCCCTTTAGCTAGTAGGCAGAACTAAGGATCGAGTATACCTCAATCCATTCTATCCATCTCTGCCCACTTTCTTTCCATATTAAGTCTTACATGATTCATTTATGGTTAGTGAGAACCTAGATCATCATCTTTATATACCCTTGCTAAGCATAGCTAAGTGGATATTTCTAATCAATTTATTTTCTAGCAAGCAAAGGTAGTTCTACCAAGGAGTATTCCATGCATCAAAAGTTTTCATTCAACTCCTAACTTAATGCACACAAAGGTATAATATTTGGACTCGTGATCTCATGAAATAAATATAGGTAGAGATGCATCCGGGGCTTGCCTTGAGTCTCAAAAAGGTTAGCGGGTTCAGTGATTTCCTGAGACTCCGGAGCGATCACCAGAACTTCCTCGTAATGAACTTGTTCTTCGGACGTACTCCACCTCCGAGGCTTCAGGTTCCAACATGCAATGCAAGTCAGGGATTAGAGATGCAACAGTTTTAAAACGTAGCACACAAATCTTTATCTTTCGATACAGTTGCAAGCCAACAAAACTACCCATCCTTTTCTAAAGAAAAGTTGTCTTATTTGTCTAGGTGAAATAGTCCTTATTTCTTTTATTTTTATTAAAGAAGAATTATTAAGTGTACTAAAATCATTCTCTAAAAATCCCTAACACTTCATTTCTTTTTAAATGTGCTTGTAAAACATGGATCCTATTTTTAAATGCTTTTAAAAATTATACTAAATATTTTAGCAATTAAATTTCTAAGAATGGTATTATTATTAAATCCTAAACAACACAAATTTAAAGGTTTAGCATTTTTATAACATAAAGGAAAATCTAAGGAATCTATAAAAAAAATTTTCACATTTTTCTGATTTTTCTATGATTTTCTATAATTAAAACAGTGGAAAAACATAAATTAAATCTAATTCTAAAACCTATTTGGCTTTCTTGCAAAAACCCCCTCGACTTTCTATCTCTTCTTCCCCGGGGTCCCTGCCCACGCGGAGCAGAGCTCCCGCGCAGATCGAGCTCCCGCCGGAGTTGACCCGCGCACGCTCGCCGGCGGCGGGGTCCTCCGACGATAACGACTAGCCCAACGGCTTCCCTCCACGACGGCGCACCCATTCTAACCCTAAACTCCCGCGGCAAGCTCTAACCCTAACCTCATGGCGGCTCGGCGGCGATGCTCGACGGCGCTCCGCGCTCCGGCGAACTCACCGCCCGAACTGATCCCACAACGGGCTTGCGAGAAACCCCGAGACCTACGACACCCTGTGCGCACGCCAAGCCAACCCGCGCGGCGCTTCGCGCACTAACACCTCACGCCGTCCATGGCGGAAGCGCGCTTGGCGCACGCGGCGGCGAACGCCTAGCGGAGCCGACACGGCGCCAACACGGCAAACGACACCTCTACGAGCAACAGTAGGCCCTACTGCACCTAGCGCGCGCACCAACTCGGCCGGAGAAGGCCCGAGCGAGGCTGCTCACGCGCGGCAGGCATGGCGGAGACGCGCCATGGCGACGAACGACGTTCCCGGCCCGAGGAACGTTGTGCCCGAGCAACTAAGCCCTCAGACACCTTTCTAGACCTAAGAACCCCCTTGCTACACTCTCAAACCCCGACCAAACTCACTGCATCGGCACCACCATGCGGAACGATTCTTACCCCGGCGAGACGGCGACGAGGAGCTGCAAAAGCGAGCTGCGCCGGGCTGTGGAGCGATGGAGGAGGAGCAAGAGCTAGCGGAAACGAAAGAGGAGATGACGGTGGAGCTTTTGGTGGAGAGAAACAGGGCGGAGAGGGTCGGACGACGCCGGAAAGCCTACGGCTCGCCGGCGGCCATGAGAAGAAGAAGAACGGCGAAGCAAAAGAGAGAGAGAGACCGACGACGATGGCTATAACGACGGATCGACGCGGCCGGCGCGCGACACCTCCTGCTGCGCCACTTCCCGAGCTGGCTCCCAACGGAACCGACGCGTGGCCGGCGAACCGCCTCGCACCGCCGGCGGCAAGCTGCCTAGCAGCTGGCCGACGTCAGCACTTCCCCCCTTTGAGCCTCCAAAACCCGAGATTGAGCTTCTATTTTCTCCGAAAACTGCATGGTAGCATCCAAATCTCTCATAAGCAAACTTGTAGCTGGATCATCGAATTACATTTCCTACATTGGCACTTACCCCATTTGAGCACGAATTGAGGTCGAATTCGAGCCTCCAAGTTGCTGCTGCAACACATTTCCAATTCAGAACCCTTAACTGAATTTCTCAAATTACTCCCGAAATTTGAATAGAACATGCACCTGGTGTCAAAAACGAATTTGAAATTCACATTCAGGAGTACAACTTCCTAGTTGGAAGTTTTGGCAGAAAACTTCAAATTCAAACTCATTTGGCCTAAATTCAGTTCAGCTGTCAGTTTACTGAACTTTCTGAAAACAGCTTCTGAACGATTTTCTCTCGTGTTTTTCTCCTTAATCCAGCCATCTTCTGATTGTGACCTAAAAACAAAAGTTGTTCCAAATCCTTCCCTTTACAACTTTGTTTAAGACACCTAAGCCAGAAAAACCCACAGATCGATTACTGTCTCACCTCGAAGATAGCTGCTCATTATGCTTTTTCAACGAAAAACTGAAAACAGCTAAGTGCTGTTGTCGGACGATGAACAGTGCATTTTCTCCATTTCTTTCTTCCATTTAATTGAAGCATCATTTCTACGAATTTTTCTCACCTCTGATGGACAACTAAGTTGCTCATCTTGTGACCTATATTTAGAAATTCTTTGCTTTCAAAAATTCCAAATGTAGCAACTTTCTTGACTTTTGGTCAAATGGTTCCTTTTAATTAGCCCCCCTTTTTTTTTCTTTTTTTTCTCAACTTCTCACTTACCAACCAACCATAGCTCTTGACCTTTGCTAAAGGTGGGATGTCACAAATTTAAATGCAATCTCTAGAAGCATTTTATATTTTGAATTGCGGAGTATTTTTTAAGTGTACATTTTGTTAAAATATGAACATTTAATTTTAAAATTTGCTACCTGTAAATTTTTTTTTGAGTTTGGGGCAACATTTATGTTGAAAAGTTTTAAATTTGAAGATGTTTCGGCGTTCGGATGTTAGATTTCGGGCAATTTGGAAAATGTTTTGGATTTAAAGTGTGATCTATGGTAAATTTGTTCATTTTTTAATTTTGAGCTACTTTAATTTCATAAATCTGAAGGTTTTTCGGTGTTTGGACGTTATGTTTAACAGGCAAATTGGAAAGAGCTTTTGATTTAAAGTGTGATGAAAGAAATTTATACATAGCAAATTTCAAAAATTCAGAGATATTTTCTAATTTCCTTGCATAAATTTTTATATTTAAACAGAAGATATATTTCAAAAGGAAAGATACAATACATTCTAAAATTTAAAACCTTTCTACTAAGAGATTTACGAAATTTTACATGCTTTAATAATTCTTTTAAGACAAATAGTTACACGACTAGGATCTATAATAAAGTTATATATTATTAATTTTGATATTTTGACAAAATTTGATATTAGACATCTTTTAATAAAGTTATATATTTTGAATATTGCAATTACATGGTTGACGCCATCACCTAAAATATTTTGTATATGTTACAAAAATAAAAGATAAAAGTTATAAATGAATGTATTAGATCATTCAAAAATTAAATTATAATATTTAAAATTATCTTTGTTTAAATAAATAAATTTAGAAATAATTTATACAAAATAATATGATATTATATTGAAGAAACAAAATAAGAACTACAGTAACAGAAGAATTTAGAAAAATATTTAAAATTGTTTGTAATTTTTAAAAATATAACTGTGGTGGGCCCATATGATTCGATTAGTGGGGCCCACATATGGTGGGACCCACTTGTGGGTCCAATGTCCATGGTGGGGCCCACTGTGGGACCCACGTCGCCGGGTCTCGTGGGGCCCACATCAACGGGTCCCACATGTGGGGTCGCTTGCCCTAGGATGCTAAGGCCGATCTTGGCCGTCGGTGTGGTCGATCCGACGACCGAGTTATTGCGGGCGATGTGGCGCGATGCGGTTGCTAGGTTTAGGTCCAGGTTTCATCGTATAGACTAGAGTGGCTGTCAAAATATTTTTTAAATAAATTATCAAAAGCACATTGAATTTAAATATTTTCTTTATAGTTTCATATTTTAAAAATTGGAGTATTTTTTTTTGCTTTTAAAGTGTATCTTTTGTTGAAATGTGAACATTGTATAAGGGACATAGCAAGGACCTTCAAATTTTAGAATTTTCTATCCGTAAAAGGTTTTGGAATTTGAAACAACATTTATATCGAATTTTTTTTAATTTGAAAGTGTTTTGATGTTCGAAGGCTTCATATATCGGGAAAATTGGAAATTGTTTTGGTTTTAAAGTGTGATCTATAGCAAATTACAGGTTTTGAAGTTTTGAACTACTTTAGAATTTAATATTTTTAAATTTAAAGGTGTTTTAGTGTTTGGATGTTAGGTTTAACGGGCAATTGGATAGAGCTTTGGATTTAAAGTGTGATCAGATTTTAAAGTTTTGAGGTACTATAAAATTCAATATTTTTCAATTTTTCAAAGATGTTTTAGTGTCTGAATCGTAAGGGCAACGGGCCACATATAAACATTATGCGAACGAATTAAACGCTTAGAATATTTGTTCTTTAATGAACTTCATGTTTTCAAATTTTAAGCTATTATTGTATTAAACAATTTTAATTTAGAAGCATTTTGATATCAAATTATATATATATGACGGATCACATATAAACATTTGTGAGAATGGATTATACATAGCAAATTTCAAAATTCAAAGCTCCTTTACAATTTTCTTGCATACATTTCTACATTTTAATAAAAAATATATTTCAAAAGGAAAACATACTAAATCTAAAACCTTTCCATAGAGATAATTCTTAAATTCCACGTGCTTTGATATCTCTTTTAAGAAAAGTTTTACAAAACCATGTCTATAATAAAGTTATATGTTCTAGATTTTGATATTTTGACTAAATTTGATATTAGACACCTTTTAATAAAGTTATATATTTCAAAATGTTGCAATTACATTGATGACACCATCTCCAAAAATGTTTTTTATATGTTATAAAAAACTAAAAGATATTAACAGTAATAATTGTATTAGATCACTCAAAAATTGTATTAAAAATTATATTAGATCATTCAAAATTATGTTCATTTAAATAAACAAATTCAGAAATAATTCAAACAAAATAGTATGATGTTATATCGAACAAACAAAATAAGAACTACTATAAATAACAGTTTAAAAAAATATTTAAATATTTTTTAAATAATTAAGTTGGGTCCCGTATATAATGGTTTAGTGGGACCCATAGACGGTGGACCCACTTGTGCGCCTGTGGGCCCACGCCGGGGCCCACTTGTGGGACCCACATCATGCGGGTCCCATGGGGCCATGGCGGGCCCACTTGTGGGACCCATATTAGCGGGTCCCACGTGTGGGGTCGCGTGCCCTAGGATTGCTCGGGCCGATCTAAACCGTCGACGTGGTCGATCCGACGGCCGAGACAATACGGGTGATGTGACGCGACCAGGTTGCCCGATTTGGGTCCAGGATTCCTATTATAGAGATAGATAGACTATAGAGATGGAGATCCTCTCCTTTCTCCAAAAAAAAAAGAATATGGAGATCCTCTCGAAAAGAAACATTTCAGGAGAAGATCCTCCGTGGCATCGAATGATCCTTCTTTTTTTTTTTTTTTGGTGCATGCATCCCCCGAGTAGCAGTGGTGCGCGGTAACGAGGGGATCGATCCATCCGTTCCACTCCTGGCCTGGCCGAAGGTTGGTTCACCTAATGCTCAAGCCACGCCAGTCGCCGCACCTAAATCTCCTCCGGGCACCTGTTCCAGTCAAAGCGGCCTTCTTGAGACAGCATGTGGAATCAGTGAGCTACCACGGCACCACCAACTGTTCCTCCCCGCCCTCTCGATACGATCCACGCCATCTTCTCCCACTCCTCTGCAACTGCAAACCCCGGCCCGGGGGGGACTCTCCTGCAACGGCGTTCGCAACTGCGCGTGTGGTTCACTAATCTTGACTAAAATTTGCGCTCCCGTGTGTAGCTTTGGATCCTTCCGGCGGGCAGGGAAAGTAGGCCGAGTTAATTATGTGTTGACTCGGGATAATCTAATTGCACGATATGCGTGCAGGATTATGTTAAAGTTTCTTCATGGAATAGGTTATCCTGGTGCTAATGTGCTATGCATTAGCCGTGTAGACTGTAGAGTATCAGACTATCAGGCAATAGGTTTGGTACGTCCACGGTTCACCGTCTTTCAGCCCTGCATACCCGCGACACGATCTTTCTTCCTCGTCTGTCATACGTCCTGCTCTCGCACTTTCCTCTGGGACTCTGACCATGGAGGAGGCATGGCCTCTGAATCTATTACTCTTCAGCTAGCTACGTACTATTTATTACAGAACATACTATGATTGCAATCGGTGTAATTTTCATTACGGTCACGAGTGCGTATCCCGGGCGTATGTACGGCTTGACACGCTGCCGTCTCTCCGAGGCACGAATCAAAACGAACACGCGGCGAACAGCGACAGATTTCTCCCCTCTGGTACTTTCTCCCTTTTTTTTGTTGTTCCCTAAAAAAAAGTTCTGATTCAAGACACACAGAGCCGTTGCCTTGAGCATTTTTCCCTCCAATAAACAACCAACCCGAACTACTCCTACACTCGCATAACGCTTCTGGTGAGAAAAAGGGGGCGCACGAACTCCCTCCCCCTCGCAGATGCCAAACCCAACACAACCATCACGCAAACATGCGATAAAATAAGCACCAGAGTCCAGCCACTTTATATGCACGGTCGCCGCTACTACTGCTACCCCCATGATCTCCTGCTCCTGCTGCATCGATGACCGGTACACACGCTCTCGTGTCTCGCTAATCCACTTCGTCTTTGTGAACTGCGAGCGACACCATTCAGTTACCAAAGAGCAACAAGGCAAGGGCGTCTGTGCAGTGCGAGGGCGAAGGGAGAAGATGCAGCAGGCTTCGGCGTCGTCGCCTCTCCCGGCGCTCAGCAATGGCTACCAGCCGCTCCCGTCGATGTACCTGGGTTCCTGGCCATATGGGCGGCCTCAGGCTTCTCCTGGGCATTCAGCTCCTGGAGGAACCGCCATTTCCAGGTACTGTCAGAGGCTGTATCCCTGAATTCCTCCGTTCGGTTCCTCTCTTCATTTGGCCAGGTTCCTTTCAGCGATTCGATTGTTGTGCTCTCGCTGCTTATAGCATCCGGTGGAATGAAGTAGCATGGTTGACGTGATGTCCTTTGTTTTGTTGTGTTTCAACAAGTTCTCTGAATTTCTGGTCTGTTCTGAACAAGTTTTCAGAGTCTGGAGAAGCATAGAAATCGGTTGCAGAGGAATTGTGAACTTCTACTAGATTTTCAGAGATTGATGATGTGTTCCTGATGTATAATTTTGTTTGCTTTGCCAGGCCAATAACCTACGTGGATCTGGCTATGGTCCCATTGATTAAGCGCTCCAAATGGCACTCTCGTTCCTGTTCTGGTGAGCACCCTGAAGCCTTTCAGTTGTTTCAGCCTGACGAATCTGTCCCTCAACACTGCGATCCTTAAAATCTTGGCCAAGTGATGAGCTGGGGCGCTGCGCAGGTACTCGTGCGTGCACCTCCAGACATGCTCGCTGTGGATGTCGTTCGGCGCGTACGTGACGGGTATCCTCTTCCAGACGGCGTCCTTCGTCTCCTTCATGCTCATCTCCCACGGCTACTGCATCATGTGCGAGCGCCTGTCCATCCGGGAGAGGCGAACCACGGCCGTTCTGGGGTGCCTGCTGTACCTGAGCCTCATCGGCCTACAAGGCCGCAGTCCCTATTTCACAGTGAGTCCTCGCTCGACCTGAATCGAAATGTGAAATTTCAGTGGAGGATACTATCTTCTGCTGCAATATTGCAACATTTTTTTCCCTGAACTTGTGTACAGGAATACTGGGCCGTCTGTGTTCTGAGATTTTTCCTGTGACTTGGAACAGGTCTTTCTGCTGATCAACTACTTCGCGTCATTTTATATCATATTCCGGCGCACATCCCAGAATCTGATAGTTCTGCAGGAGCAGCTCAGCTTCGTAGAGGAAGAGGAAATCCATTCATTGCACGGCACTCTGAACACAAAGTACACAATGTTCAGTATGTGGTTCTTCCCAGCTGTCTCACTTTTGATTCCTGGTGCAAAACTCCTAAAACTGCTATATGCTTAAACTCCTGCCCCTGTTTTTCTTCAGGAGATTTCAGGGCACGATGCAGGTGGCCGCAGTGGCATTCATCATGGTATGTGTTAGAGTTAGCACACAGACTTTCTTGTGGTATGGTGAGTTTGGTTGGCAGTGCCTCTGACAGTGTGATTTCAGGTGTACATGAGGGCTGACGACACACCGGAAACTACTGGTTTCGCGTGTTAGTGCGTGAATGGGTGCAGTTCTGCATCTTCATGTACATTGGGTGAGTAAAAAATCATGGGCTGACAGTTAACAAAAACACCCTCCTAAATTCAAAAGGGAAGTAAATTCAGTTTGGTTCTCATCATCCATTTCTTTTTCAGGTGGAATTTCCGAATCCCTGAAGCATCGCTTCATCTGCCGGTCATACCCCTTATGACATCAGCATGGGAGATCACCATGCCTCCTATTTACAGTGTGGTAAGTTTCATCGATAGCGCTCACACTGCCCGTTCTGCAGACAAGAATGAAATATCTCATAGCATTGTTCTGGCGAAACAGGAGATGGACGCAGCCGATTTCAAAGGCCTCGTCTCAGACCAATGGCATGTCGGAGTGGTAGGAACAAGTGACCTCGCAAAAAATTATGTATACTGTTGCAGTATGTGTTTACAATGCTGGGATCACTGCATGTCAATCTGACGCCTTGCAATGTTGCAGAGGACTGGTTCAGGTTGTTCTGCGCAGCCCTCTGTTGGTGCTGGTTCAGAATCCTAGCCCAACGGCTTCTCCTTCCGGTAGAACCCCCAAGTTTCAGTTGGACAGGGACAACCAAGTGTAGATCTGAAACCGAGACGCATAAGACCACGTCGACCAATTAAGGGTGTGCTTAGTTTGGAGAAAGATTCCCCGAAAATACACTGTTCACCGAAAAAAACACTATAGATGAATAGTGTTCTGTGAGTAGGAGGGATGGAATGAATAGTGAAAAGTTGGATGAATAGTGTTTTTTGGGAGGAATTTTTGAAACTAAACGGACCCTAACAGAATACAAAGCTGACACAAAACAGTTGAGCTGGAAACAGAAATACTTGATAGTATTTCTTGGGAAAGAGTTTGACAATTTCCATGGGACCAAGAGATTCACACCTCGAACAATGAACCTCCTTTTTGTCATCTTAGAGTTTCGTTTTTTCTTTTCCGGTTCGAAATACAGGAAAATGTACATACACAGAAATGGAAAGAATATAGTTTAGGCTGGATCAGAACTCTAAAGCAAGATGATGAGCCAGAGTAAATTATGCATGACAGATTGACAGGAAGGAGGATGTTCCTGGAAATTACGGCTGTAATATGTTTCTAGTTTGTCAATACGAAACTAGAGACTGAAAAATGTTTCTGCAAATGAGTGAAAGCGGGTTTCCTGCTGCAATGCCAAAATCAATTAGAACTATAGATGGTCTATTTTCAGCACTCGTTTACTTGTTATTTTCTGTTATGTTTTAATCTCCAATGTACCCATATGTTTGAAGATATAGATGTCGTACGCGGCACCGCCTAATTCCTTTCTGCAAGCCCGCAACACAGCGAAAGTATAGGCACTACAAAATAAATACTCCTTCAAATAAAGCACACCTTCTATTTTTTATGACATGGTACATTCTCACCTTTATTTTTTTGTTTCTACAATAATGTGTTTATAGATTCCAAAATAACTCTGATATTACAATAGCATTTTAAGCAAATCTATCCATAGGTATTTCTGCATTAAATATTTTAAATTTTATTTTCTTTGAAAGTAGGAGACCGAATGTCGGGACACCTTTAAAATAAAACCAAAAGAAAGCTCTCTCCTACCAATATGGCTCAACATGTGCCACCTAGTCTGCGTTGCGGTGGCAATACGAAACTCTAGAAGCCCACAATTGTTTCTTCCATGACAAAGCAACTTACCGATAGTTTTTAGAAGAAACATTGAGTGCTTGGGCCAAGCTAGACAATCGGATTCCAACCAAACATGACATTTTGAAAACAGTTAGAGCTTGATGAGAGTTTCTATCAAAGTACCTATGAAGCTCTCTTTGTTGGCTGGGGGGGGGTGTAACATCCCACCCTTTTTAATTTATGCACTTGGGTAAGAATGGTTGGTTAAGTGAAAATGTTTAAAGAGAAAAAGAAAAGAGAAAGGAGAATTAGTTGGCCGAAGTCAACAAAGGGGCCAAATTTGAAAATGTTGTGAACCCAAGCATTTCTAAATGAAGTTCATAAGCTAAGCAACTTAGTTGGCCAGCAATGATGAGAAAAATTTGGAGAAAGAATGCTTCAATTAAATGGGAGAAGAAAATGGAGAAAATGCACTATCACCGTCCGACAACAGGACTTGTCCGTTTTCAGGACTTGTCCGTTTTTCGGCTGAGTTTTCATAAATGAGCAGCGATCTTCAGGTTAAGTTCATGGTAGATCTGAGGTTCTTACGGCCAAGGTGTCTTAAACAAAGTTGTTAAGGAATGTATGAAGAACAACTTTTGTTTTTGGGTCACACTCAGAAACGGTCTGGATCAAGGAGAAAACACAAAAGAAAATCAGTCAGATTATGTTTTCAGAGATTCAGTGTAATTGACAGCAGATTCGAATTCGTGCAAATTGAGTTTGAATTTGAAGTTTTCTGCAAAAACTTCCAATTAGGGAAGTTGTTCTACTGAAGTTGAATTTCAAATTTGTCTTCAGCACCAGAGGCATGTTCTATTCAAGTTTTGAGAGTAATTTGTAAAATTCAGTTAGGGTTCTGAAATTGGGGGAAGTTGCAGCAGTGACTTTGAAGCTCAAATTCGACTTCAATTCGAACTCAAATCGGGTAAGTGTCAATGTATGAAATGAAATTGAATGATCCATCTACAAGTTTCATATTGGGAGTTTTGATGTTACCATATGGAATTGGGAGAAATTGAAGCTCCAATCTCGGGCAAATGGAGGTGCAAATGGGGAAAAGGGTGACGTCATGCTTAGCAAGTAGCTCGTCGCCGGCGTCGCCTGGATCGTCTCGCCGGCCACGCGTCGACTCCGGGGAAGGACAGCATGGCGGCGTCCGCAGCTGGAGGTGTCGCACGCCGCTGCATCGCTCCGTCGATATAGCCGTGAACCCCGGTCTCCTCCTTCCTCTTTGCCGCTCTACTCCTCTGCTCTCTTTCCTCGCCGCCGTTGAAGTCGGAGTGCTGCCGCCGCCGTTTGAGCCCACTCCGCGCTGTCTCTAGCCACCATCAACTTCGCCTTGGTCTCCTAGTTTGATTCCACCTATTCTGGCTCAGTTTCCACTGCTCCAACGCCCGGCGTAACCGTTTCGCAGCTCACCGTCGAACGTGCACGCCGGGTAAGGACCCTTGCCGTGTTCTTGCTTTACAGTTCTTGAAGTTGAAGGTTGGGGATGTATTGAGGTTGTGCTTGGGTCAAGCCAGCTGCTTAAGAGCTTAGTAGCCAGGTCGCACGCTTCACAGCCGGAACGGCGGTCGCCGCGGCGGAGCTCCTCCGCCATGGCAGCCGCACGGCTGCAGCGTTGCCAGTGCCTCCTCCGGCCGAGCTTGGGTGCGCGTTAGGTGCGTTAGGGTTACTGATGCTCGTAGGGTAGCTGTCATAGTTCGTCTCGTCTCGTTGCGCCGCTAGGAGCTCGCCGCCGTATTGCGCCTGATGCGTGCTCCCGCATGGCCGGGCGTAGTGCCTCGGGGTGTAGTGTCCCGGGGGTCGCTAGGGTTGGCGCGTAAGCTGTCTCTATTCGGCGTGGGCTGGTGGAGTCAGTCGTGAGCTCGGTTGCTGGCGGTGGGCTCGCCGGAGTACGGCACGCCAGCCGGAGCTCCGCCTCCGTGCGCGGGGAACTGGGTTCAGGGTTCTCCGAGCAAGCTTAGTCTTAAATTGGATTGCGCGGGGGTGTAAATAGGCCCTAGGACTGGTTGTGATCGTCGGAGGACCTCGCCGCCGGCGAGCGTGCGGGTCAACTCCGCGAAGGCGCTCGGTCCGCGCGGGACTCTGTCCCGCGGGGCAGGGTCGCTGGGGAAGAGAAGGAAAGCCGGGGTTTTTGTAAAAAGACCATTTAAGTTTTAGAAAAGTTTAAATATTTTTATATCACTGTTTAATTCTAGAAAATTATAGAGAAATCAGAAAATGTGAAATAA
>JACEFO010000730.1:0-81591 GCA_015342445.1 Digitaria exilis | reverse complement strand
CTATCATTCTGATTTTTGTACGATTTTTAGCGGATCTTACAAGATTCGGGAAAAATAGATCTAGGTTAAGAATTATTTTTACGCTGGAGACCCTAGAACTTTTAAAACTTCGCGAACAGGTCCCTGACTTTTACACTGGGAACCCTGGAAAAACGAAGATGATGAACATATGCCCTCGGCTCGTCGCCGGAGTTGCGCCGGCCAAACGACGGCGAGCTAGGGTCGGGGAAGTGGGGGAAAAGAACCAGGGGCTCACCACGAGTCGATTGGTGGCGGTTGGGAGGCCGGGGGAAGTTCGGAGTTCGCCGGCGACGTGCGGTGGCGATGCGGCCGCCGCAAGCTCGATTCAGGCGAGGGCAGTGGGTCTCGTTGGGGTTGGAGGGGTCCTAGAGCACCAGTGGAACTCGGGGAAGCTGTTGGCGTGCTCGGTTGACCTCGGGGATGGCTCGAAGTAGGGTCTCGACGTGAGGGTGCTCTGGCGGCCAAAAAATGGAGATTTGGGGGAAATCTCGATTTCTCGCCGGAGGGTTGGGGAGAGCTCGTGAGAAGTGGGGGAAATGGAAGCTAGTGAAGGGGTCTAGCTTTGTGCGCGAGGAATTTGGGAATGGTGGAGAGTGGAGGGCGAATTTCACTTCGAAGCTCGGCTCGGTCCGCGCGGCGCGAGGTTGAAGACGACGGGAGCGAGCGCGGGGAGTGAAAATGGCTATGTCTGGACTGAGGGGAAGGAGTGTGAGTGCTCGGTGGGGTGTTTGGGTGAGCCAGAAGGCACTGAGCGGCCTTGGTGGCGTGTGTGCGCGTGCGCGGGCTGTCGCGGTCGCCATTGATGGCGCTGTGAGCTTGAGCAGAGCGCGCGCACGGGATTGGGGGTCGGAGATTTGTGGCGTGGAGAAGTGGAAGATCCTCTGCAGAGCGTTTGGCACGGAGTGACAAGAGAATCTAGCGCGAAGTGGCTCAGCGCGACGCGCGCGCGCGTGCGGCCACGGGGGCGCTCCGACCGCCATGATGGCGCTCGCGCGGCGCGAGGCAAAGCGAGCGGTCGAGCGGCGATGTGACGGCGCGGAGGGCTTGGACAAACGCTCGAGGACAAGAGCCACCCGACGCCGCGGCTTGGCCAGCTCGGCGCGGCCTCCGCCGCTCGCCGGCCACGTGGCGGCAGGCTCCCGGCCGGAGCAGTGGCGCGCCAGGGCGACTGTTGGCGCCCGTGGAGCTCCTTTGCCCCTTTTGAATTTTCTCCAAAAATTTGAACTGAAAATGAAAAAGTGTAAAAACAAAAGTTGCAGTTTGGGAGGTGGGACACAACTTTCCTTTTGGGGCGAACCCAAAATTTCAAATTTTTCGAGCTCAAACAACCCAAATTTAAAAAGGTGTTCAGATTGGTTTTTCGAGTTTTTGAGGGGCTAAACTGCAAAATTTTCAAACGTTCCAAACAGTGACTTGGCCTTATTTGTGATGACTAACAACTTTTATTTTGGAGATTTTCAAGTTTAGTACAAAATTCTTGAGATTTCAGTTGGGTGTCAAACAACCTTTGTTTTTGAATTTCAATTTGAATTTTGATGAATTTTAGAATCCTAACACCCTTATTTCCCTTTTTGCACTTGTTTTAAGTGTACTTTTAAAACTTTGACATCAGAGATGTTACAGCCTACCCCCCTTAAAAGGAATCTCGTCCCGAGATTCGATTAAACTTAGGAATAAGGTGGGAAAGGTACCTTTGGCTTACGAAAGGATGTCGGGGAAATTCTTCTTAAGATAGTCTTCGGTTTCCCACGTGGCTTCGTCTTCGGAGTGATGACTCCACTGAATTTTGTACATTTTAATTCCTTTCCTTCGTGTTTGTCTCTCTTTCTCAGCGAGGATTTTAACGGGATGCTCATCATAAGAGAGATCCGGTTCAACCGAGAGTTCTTCTGGTTCAACAACTTCGGTCGGAACACGTAAACACCTCTTGAGTTGGGAAACGTGGAAAACGTCGTGCACGGCTGAGAGCTTCTCGGGAAGCTTCACACGGTAGGCTACCGGTCCACATTGTTGAGTAATTTCATATGGGCCGATGTAACGAGGTGCAAGTTTCCTTTTAACCCAAATCTTTGCACACCCTTGGTCGGGGAGACCTTGAGATACATGTGGTCACCAACTTTGAATTGAAGTGGCTTCCGCCGTTGATCAGAGTAACTCTTTTGCCGTGACTGGGTGGTTCTCAAATTTTCGCGGATGATCCTAACCTTTTCTACCGCTTCCTTTACAAGGTCAGGGCCATAGGTATACCTCTCGCCTGCCTGGGACCAACACAACGGGGTCTGACATCTTCTACCATATAAGGCTTCGAAAGGTGCCATTTTAAGACTCGCTTGGTAGCTGTTGTTATAGGAGAATTCGGCCAGAGATAAACATTTCTCCCAATTCTTCCCATAATGGATAACACAAGCTCGAAGCATATCCTCAAGTATTTGATTTACCCTTTCCGTCTGCCCATCGGTCTGAGGGTGATATGCTGAACTACGGATCAGTTTTGTGCCTAGGGATAGTTGCAATTGTACCCAAAAGCGTGCTACAAACTGAGTACTACGATCTGAAATTATCGTCTTGGGTACCCCATGTAGACAAACGATCCGTTCCAAATAAATCTCAGCGTACCTCTTAGCGGTATAAATGGTATTGACCGGAATAAAATGTGCGGTCTTGGTAAGGCGGTCCACAATTACCCAAATGGAGTCATGCCCCTAAGGGGTTCTGGGAAGTCCAACAATGAAGTCCATGCTTATATCTTCCCACTTCCATGAGGGAATAGGTAGAGGTTGAAGCGTGCCTGCTACCTTCAAGTGGCTAGCCTTAACCCGCTGACACGTGTCACATTCCGACACATACGTGGCAATTTCTCGCTCCATACGAGTCCACCAAAAGTTTTGTTTCAAATCTTGGTACATTTTGGTGCTACCGGGATGGATAGAAAATTTGGAGAGATGGGCCTCATCCATAATCTTCCTTCGGAGTTCCGTGTTTTTGGGCACCACGATGCGATGTCCAAACCACATCACTCCCTGCCCATCTAGCCGGAAACACTTGTATTTTCCTTCACCTTCTCCTTCGACAATTCCTTTTAAGGATTTTAATCTTTGCGTCATTTAATTGGGCTTCAACAATCTGATCATGCAAGGTTGGTTCGACTGAAATATGGTTGAAGTACCTGTGTGGAACAATCTCTAAGTTGAGCTTTGCCATTTCATGGCACAAGGTGTCAGCGTAGGACTCCACGGAAAGACAATGACAATGAGCCTTGCGGCTTAGTGCATCCGCAACCACATTTGCCTTGCCGGGGTGATAATGCACACTAAGGTCATAGTCCTTTGCTAACTCCAACCATCTTCGCTGCCTCATATTCAAATGTGCTTGAGTGAAGACATATTTGAGGCTCTTGTGGTCGGTGTGTATGTTGCATGGAACACCCATCAGATAGTGTCTCCACATCTTGAGAGCATGAATAACCGCTGCTAACTCAAGATCATGCGTGGGGTAGTTTTGCTCATGAGGCCGAAGTGGTCGAGAAGCATAAGCAATGACTCGGTTCTCTTGCATGAGAACACAGCCAAGACCGGTGCCTGATGCATCGCAATAGACATCATAGGGCTTGGTGCAATCGGGCTGAGCCAAAACTGGGGCTGAAGTTAAATGTCTTCGCAAAGTGTGAAAAGCTTCCTCACATTTGTCATTCCACTCGAATTTGACTCCCTTCTTTAAGAGTTCGGTCATGGGCTTCGCAATCCGAGAGAAGTCCGGAATAAAACGGCGGTAATAACCGGCCAAACCCAGAAAACTCCGAATCTAAGAATTTCACACTCTCCAGCCAGAATTCACACTTGGAGAACTTGGCGTAGAGCTGGTGATCTCTCAGCCTTTGAAGAACAATGCGAAGGTGCTCGGCATGCTCTTCCTCATTCTTAGAATATATAAGAATGTCGTCAATGAAAACCACCACAAACTTGTCTAGTTCAGACATGAAGACCGAATTCATGAGGTACATGAAGTAGGCTGGGGCATTGGTGAGTCCAAAAGACATAACCAAGAATTCATAAAGTCCATAACGTGTGGAAAAGGCAGTCTTTGGAATGTCACAAGGCCTGATTTTGATTTGGTGATAGCCAGAGCGAAGGTCAATCTTGGAGAACACTCTGGCGCCAGCTAGTTGGTCAAACAAGATGTCAATACGGGGGAGTGGGTACTTGTTCTTAATAGTTACCGCATTGAGAGGCCGGTAATCAATACACAACCTCAAGGAATGGTCCTTCTTCTTCACAAAGATAGCGGGACATCCCCAAGGCGATACACTTGGACGAATGAAACCTTTATCTAGCAATTCTTGGAGTTGAATTTTTAATTCAGCCAATTCATTGGGTGGCATTCTATATGGTCTCTTTGATATAGGTGCTGTGCCAGGTTGAAGTTCAATCACAAATTCAATGTCCCTATCCGGCGGCATCCCAGGTAAGTCATCCGGAAATACATCGGCATACTCACATACCACCGGAATGTCCTTTAGTTGGGTTTCTACCATTGTATAAGCACACGCATCGACGCAAGTCCGTTGTGGCAGATATAGCACACTCGGGCCATGCGTAGGCGAGTTTATCTCAACAACTCGTTCCGCAACATCTAGGACAACCTTATGTTGAGTCATCCAATTGGCTCCTAACACAATGTCAATTCCTTCCATACCAAGCAGAATCAAATCAGTAGGAAATGTTTTACTTCCCAGCCTGATTGGAACCTTTCGGGTGACTTGGTTGGATGCAATTTTACCTCCCGCAGTCGATATCACATAAGATGATTTGGTATGGTATGATTTTAATCCGCATTTCACATGAAATCTTGTGCTTATAAAACTATGTGTTGCCCCGGAATCAAACAATATCACAGCAGGTTGAGTGCAGATAGGGAAGGTACCAGTCATGTCTGGGGCTCCCTCGGGTAGGTCGGCCAAGGTGGTGTAGTTAAGCCGCCCTTGTCGAACCTGCACACGCTGCTGCTGCTTGCCCTTGCCTTGCTGAGTTCCCGAGCGTTGGTTTTGCTGCTTGTTCTGCGGGCAATCCTTGATAAAGTGATCTTTACTTCCACACTTGAAGCACTGATAGCCGGCTCCAGGGCGAGCTGGCTGCTGTGCATTTTGCCTTGGTGCTTGCTGCTGCTGCGGCGGTGGAGGGAAACGGGGCGCATTAGGCTGTGGCGGCCTAGCAACCCATCCACCTCCCTGAGGTGCCCTGGACTGTCCCTGCGGTGCAGCCGGGGGAACCAGGCGGAACCTCTGTGGCTGTGCGCTCGACGGTCCAGTGGGAGTCTTCCTCTTCTTCTCCGCCTTGTGCACCACATTGGCGTCTTCCTGGGCGATGGCAAGGTTCACGAGATCGCCGTACGTGGCAGCGCGGGTGGTGGCCAACTGTGCCTTCAACTTGGTGTTAAGGCCACGTCGGAACCTCTCTAGCTTCTTCTCGTCAGAGTCAATGTGATGACCCGCGTAGGGGCACATACCATTGAAGGCCTGGGCGTACTGCAGCACTGTGCGGGTACCCTGGGTCAGCGCCAAAAACTCATCCAACTTCCGCTCAACCAGACCGGCCGGAATGTGATGAGCCTTGAATACAGCCTTAAACTCATCCCACTCAACTACATGACCCTCCTGCTGCAGGGCCAGGTAGTTCTCCCACCAAAGGAGAGCTGGGCCGCGGAGCTGCTGCGCCGCGAACACGACCTTGCGGTTGGAGGTGCAAGGCGTCGCCAGGATGGTGAACTTGGACTCGATGGCTCGAATCCAGGTGTCGGCCTCCAAGGGCTCATCAGCTCGAGAGAAAATCGGCGGGTGCGTTGCCAGAAAATCCTCGTATCTGGCCACCTGAGGCTGAGGGGCCCGTTGACCTCCCTGCTGAAGCATCTGCTGCTGCATCATCTGCTGCTGATGTTCCGGAGAATCTCCGTTTGCGTGGCATACAACTGCTGCCACGTCGGAGGTTGCTGCGGTGGAGGAGGTGGCGGTGGCTGTTGCTGCCCCTCTGGCCCCTGCTGGTTAGCGTTGGAGCCACTAGCGTCGTGACCGCTGCGGGTGATTGCCATCTGCAGTAGGTACTTGTATTAGCCACATCTCATAAACTTGCATAATAAATGACAAGATAGAATGTGACAACATATTGAAGTGTACTGCGCAGAATGACACATCAGCACGCAGTTCGGAAGAAAACCATATCTCCCAACAGGAAACAAGTCAAATGCTCCCATTAGGTCAGTAGCTCGAAAATTTTATGCTCTACAACTTTCATGTTGGGCTCAGAATCAAATTCGGACTGGAACTAAGCCGAAAAATTCATTCTTTAGCTCTCTGCATTTGCTGTTTTTCAGCAGGCCGAGCTGTAGTGTTTTGGTTGCCATTTTTATTTCGCTTAACCAATGGGGTTGCAATTTGGTGATCATTTTGTTTGACAAAATCCAAACAACTTTGTAGTTCACATCACTGCCCAGAAATGAATGGAAAACCCATCAATAATTAAAACAAGGTTAGCTGCAGAATGTTTTCAACACAGCTATTACAACTTCATCAAGTTTTACACCACAACCTCACCATTAATTTTACATTGCCACAAAAGATAACAAGGGGAGCTCAACTCCATCTAGCCTATTACAACATGAAGCCAAAACTTAGGCCTAGCGGAGGAGTACTTGCTACTACCACTCTAAAAATCATCCAAATTGTTAGCGGTAGCCTCGCTGCCCATAGGTGAAGGTGGAGCTGGAAGGGGCGGCATGTCGTCCTCGGTGTCCATGTCGGAATCGGGGGCCTCTCCTTCACCATCCACATCCCCTCCTTGTTGGTCAAGAAGGTGCTGAGCGTCATGGGCGGCAAGCATAGCATTGGCATGCTCCAAGGTACCGTGTACCTCCTCAAGCTCATCTCTAGTTTGTGCTAACTCATTTTGGGTGTTGTTGTGCGCAATGTGGAGGTCATTCAATTGCCTCTCCAAGTCAGCAATCATGGCATCTCTAGTGGTCACCTCAATGGACAAGGAGGTCCTCTCAACCCCTATGTCGCGGGCGCGAGCGGACATGTCCATAGCAATGTTGAGCATCTCGCTCTGCGACCGTCCAAGCAGTGCCTGCAGGCGGTGATACGCCCGCATCCACCTCATCATCAAGGCGGCTGCAGCGACGGGGTTCTCCGCCATCCTCAAAGGGGAACTAAGGTAACGCCTCATCCAGTGGGGATCATCCGGCTGAGTCGGTGGGAATAAACCCAGTAACTGGTGCTCAACCAACTCCTGGTTCTGAGCAACAAAAGAGCTAATGCCATTCAAGGCAGCTAGCTCGCACGTCGTCTCCATGTGGTGTCCGTGAACTTCCACCGTCCAGGTGGGGGAACTAGGACACGGCGGGTGGCGGTATACCACCAACCGCACGCGGGAACGAACCACACCTCGGTCTCGGATAATCGTCCTCTCATACTGTGGCGGTGTAGGGTAGCCAAGTGCCTGTAGAACCGACCACAAGATGCTAGGGAAGCCTTCCCATCCCAAGCAATCAGAGAAGGACACGTCGTTGGGGTAGCTAGCCAGGTCAGCGAGGGCGTCCATCTGAACCAAAAGAAAAAGGGGCAAGGGTGAGAACCGGTTAGCACCAAAGAACAAAAACAGATTCTGGGCAGGGTAGTAAAAATCACAAAACTCGAAATCTACAAGCTCAAAAATTCCTAAAATCGGCCAGAACATTGTTTAAGTAATTCCTAACAAGTTTCATGTTGGAGGTTTGAGCAGAAACCGTCGTTAAGATGGTGTAAAAATTTAATTTTTATCTCACTGTCCCCCAGAATTTCCAGCAGACAGGGGGTTACCATTTTTAGCATAACTCCAGTTTTACTGACCCATTTTCGTCGAAATTTCTCCAGCATATACTTCATAATATTTATGACAACTTTCATGTTGAAAACTTTTTCATTTGACAACGTTTTCAGTTTCGAACTAAGGGTGCAAACAGATTGTTCTCAGCGGATTTTTGGGTTGTGATTTCAATTTCTTTGACGGCGGTTCGATTTGGTCATGGGTTAAAATTTGATATTAATTCAGTGGGATGCAATGCATGAGCGGCCTATTCGTTCTCACCAACACACATGCCAATAACTTTTGGCTTACGAAGTTAGTGCCGGTGGTTAGGCAATATTCGTCTCTCCCTATATTAGCTAGTCGAATTTCTCTAACCGTTTCAATATACGGAATCGCGGTTAGTGTACCTGCAGAAAATTCCATTCCAGAGCATATAATCAACCTTTCGTGCCAGCACTCACGAAAGCGTCTCCATTCATTACCACCCACTATAGAGGTGGCACCCGAACGTTTAACATTGAACGGGCAATGTTCATATGTCACCCAGGCAACATATTGACAGTTTCATACGCTATTGAAATAACGTATTGACTTTGTGCCGCCATCATATTTGCATATGATGCCGTGGTACGCTACAGCAATCGCCGTACCTTGCGCCCACCATGCTATTCTAGTTTCATACGCCGTCACAGCGTATTGACTATGTGCCGCCACTATATTTTCATATAGTGCCGTGGTACGTTACAGCAATCGCCGTACCTTGCGCCCACCATTGCGTAAAGTAAATGACAGAATGAAATGTGCTGGAAGTCAGTAGAATATACTATTTGCCACCTATCATATCGTGATCCCTTAACCCACATAGGCTTCACGTTCTAGGTAACATCCTTAACGGTCCTAACAATATCCTTCCTTCGCAAAGCGCGTCGGAAGCACGAGTTGGCAAATTTTATTCAAAAATTGTTTGTTAAGGGTCTGTTGCTCTCTCCGGTGCGCTGCTTCGGCTCTGATGCCAGCTGTGGCGGACCACTCCGAAATTATTCCAAGTTAAGTACCTTGGGACCACTAATCACGTAGTCAGGCACTTAATCCGGAATAAGCTGGAGCGCCGTCGGATTAAACCCGATTAAACCACGTACTTTTCTTGATCGAAACAACAGCACACCCACACGAAGGTGAGTTCCAGAGATTACAACATTCCACAAATTAACTTACACAAATAGGTATCACAAGTTATTACAACCCAAGTTCAAATTTAAATCAAAGTATAAAAGTCTTGCAGCGGAAATGAAAGTTCATTGCAGCGGAATAAATCTAACGACGATACAAATAACACCGTGCTGAAGCCTGCCACGATGCTACTCCTCCCGATCCTCGGCAGAGGACGGAACCCATTCGATATGCCAGCCAGGTGGAATCTGGGTAGGCCAAGACAAAGCATCGACATCCAACGGTGTACCTGTAAATTAATGCCACAAGCAAGGCTGAGTATACTAATACTCAGCAAGGCTTACCCGTCGGGTGAAATCTATATCACCGACATCTAGACAATGAGAGGCTTTTGGCTGGTGGGTTTGTTTGCCAAAAAGCAACTAAGTAAGTCCTTGCTTTCAAATTTTAGCATCATATTCTAGTAATTTTAACCATTCTAGTTTAGCATCCTTTCTAAGCATACAAGTGGTGCAATACAATTTAATTCATACAACAAGTTCATAAATCTCATAATTCCACTTGTTACTCAATGTAGCATGGCGGTCAAGCAGTCTCATTAACCGCGAGAAGCGGACAGTTCAAACCGAATTTCTGCTACCTGGCCAGGGGAAACCCAACACACACGGATACTCTGCCTGCTATAAAAGGTACAAGCATTTCCCAACCTTTCCCATCGATCCACAATTCGGAACCGGGTCCATTTCCTTAGGATAAAGGTTTACTGCTTCACTCACAGTCTCACGCATATATCCACAAGTGTACGGCAGGGGAAAACAAAGTTTCCAAGGAGAGATGGCTATCGGCCCTAGCTGCTTCAATCTGGTACCGGGCTTACCGACTCCCATATATCGGCATGCATGTGGTACGTTCAAAAACTTGACACACTCATCCACACATTCCGACCTTAAATCAATTATCATACACGGACGGGAGATCTACATCTATCATCCCGCCCGTCAATCCTTATGATTCCAACATAAGTAAAGACAAGCAATTCCTATGTCTCGCGAGTGACAGGAAATCACTCGACTTGTAACGGATCTGTAGCAATGCTCTATCGATCTTTTCATACTAGTGTTGCAAGTCATAGGTACTAGGAAATTTGCAGCTAAGGTATTCAATCAACTCCTTGAAACGTAAATGCACGAACATAGGGAATTCAAAGTGCATAATTTGGTAAAGGTTAGGTTATGCTCCGGGGCTTGCCTTCTTGCTCGGACTGGGGGTTAGCCTCCGGGTTGGTCGATTCTTCGCTGGCACCACGCTCCGGGACTTCTTCCTCGTCTGCGGGGATGAGGTGGTAGTTGCCGTCTGGGATGGCGCCTTCTACATGAGATGCATAGTTTAAGGCGGCTGCCTATATATTCTAAGACTAAGGCCTTTGAAGGCCATATTCACCTAGACATGCTTAAGCATTACTAATTTCTTCACAAGAATAGGGTGTAGGTGTGGAAAAGTTTTATTTGATTTCGGTGGTGATTGTGTACATATATAAAAGAATTCTATTTATTTCTTCACAAATTTGGGTGCTGTTCTGGAATTTCAGATTCCATCCATTTTATTCTAACTAATGTACCAAAAAAAAGTTATTCTTTTATATAAATCAATTTCCACCTAGATTCCTTCTCATTTTTGTTTCTCCTTTTCTTTTCATCATTTTTAGCTATAAACTTTATGACAGCTATTGGAGTATAAGAGCTAGGCTCACTCCAAAATTTAGCTAATTCTGAGCTACACATAATTTATTAAAAATATATCAAACAACTATCTACAGAATTGAAATAATTTCATATAAAATTGAAAATTCATCCATTTAAGGAGATTTTCCTACCAAAGCTAGGCATAGGCATGAGGAGGGCTCTGGCCAAGTGGTGGCTCAAAATAACCCTTGGATAATCCTCAATAAATTTCTATCCAAAAACACATATTTATTTATTTGCTAGTCTAAACAGAGTAAAAATTAAGTTTTTCATTTTTAACAGGTGTGCTAACAAGTTTTTAGTCCTTTGGAACAAAATGGTGATTTTTCACTGCACAGATTATTTTTAATGATTTCTGCACTGCAAAAAGATAGGAAATACATTTTAATTCATAACTGGAGCTACACTGCATAATTTTAGGTCCACTTTGGACACAAGCTGTCCAAGGTCACTACAAGCAACATATCCAAAGCTCAACCCTAGCGGAGCTCTGGATTTGAAATGGTGCACAACTTTCAATTTTCATAGTTTGAATTTTAATTCAAAAACAGTTCGTCAAAAGTATAAACATGTCTAATAGAGATTGAAGTATTTTTGTGCATTTTTCTGATTTTTGTACGATTTTTAATGGATTTTACAATATTCGGGAAAATCAAATCTAGGTTTAAGAATCTATTTTCGCAGGGAACCCTAGAACTTTCAAAACTTCACGAACAAGTCCCTGGACTTTTGCACAGAGGACCCTGGGAAAACGAAGACGATGAACTTCGGTCCCTGGGCCTCGCCGGAGTTGCGCCGGCCAAACGACGGCGAACTAGGCACGGGGAAGTGGGGTAAAAGAGTCCTGGGCTCACCACGAGTCGGTTGGGGACGGTTGGGAGGCCGGGGATGGTCGGAGTCTCGCCGGCGACGATGGAGTGGCGGCGCGGCCGCCGCGGCTTCTACGCCGGTGAGGTCGGGGTCGTTCGTCGAGGTTTGAAGGGTCCTAGAGCACCAGTGGAGCTCGAGGAAGCTAATGGCGTGCTCGGTTGACCTCGGGGACGGCTCGGAGTAGGGTCTCGACGTGCGGGTGCTCCGGCGGCCGAAAATCGCGATTTGGGGGAAATCACGAATTCTCGCCGGAGAAGCGACAATAGCTTGGGGAAAGTGGGGGGATTTGGAGCTGGAGTAGAGGGCTAGCTTCGTGCGGGACGAATTTGGGAATGGTGGAGTGTGGAAGGTGAATTTCTCGGAGAAGCTCGGCTCGGTTCGCGCGGCGCGAGGAAGAAGAAGACCGAGCGAGCGCGGGGAAATGGAAATGGCCAAGTGAGCTAGTGAGAGTAGGGGTTGGGAGTGCTCGGTGGAGCGCTAGGGCACGCAAAGGAGCACTGTGCTGCCTCGGGAGCGAGCGAGCGCGCAGCGCGGCGCGAGCAGGCCGCCATGAATGCGGAGCGAGCTCGGGCAGCGCGCGAGCGACTCGACGGGGCGAGGGAAATCCAACAGCGACGTCGGGGGATCCTCTACAGTGCATTTGGCGCGGAGTGGAGGAGAATCGCGGCCTGCGGAGCTGCTCAGCGCGATGCGCGCGCGCGTGGCCACGGCGGCGCTCAGACCGCATGATGGCGTTCGCGCGGCGCGAGGCGGAGCGGCTCGACGACGGCGAAGTGACGGCTCGGGAGGGGCGAGACAAGAGCTAGGCGACAAGCGCCAGCGTCCGCCGCGGCTTGGCCAGCTCGGCGCCGCCTGCGCCGCTCGCCGGCCACGTGGCGGCCGAGCTCCGGCCAGCGCAGGGCGCGCCAGGGGCACTGTAGCTTGCCCGTAGAGCTCCGATTTCAAATTCGAATTTTCTCCAAAAATTTGAACTGAACTTGAAAAAGTGTAAAAATAAAAGTTGGAGTTTGGAAGATGGGACACAACTTTCTTTTTGGGGTGAACTTGAAATTCCAAGTTTTTCAAGCTCAAACAACCCAAAAACAAAAAGGTGCCCAGAATGGTAATTTGAGTTTTTGAGGGACTAAACTGCAAACTTTTCAAAACCCAACAGTGACTAGGGTTTATTTGTGATGACAAACAACTTTTATTTTTGGAGATTTTTAAGTTTAGTACAAAAATCTCGAGTTTTCAGTTGGGTGCCAAACAACCCTTGTTTTTGAATTAAAATTGAATTTTTAATGGATTTTTGAATTTCAACCCTTAATTCCCTGTTGTATTGATTTTAATTGCACTTTTAATCCTTTTGACATCAGAGATGTCACATTCATACGCTCATGAGATAGCGTATTGACTTTGTGCCGCCATCATATTTGCATATGATGCCGTGGTACGCTACAGCAATCGCCGTACCTTGCGCCCACCATGCTATTCTAGTTTCATACGCCATCACAGCGTATTGACTATGTGCCGCCACTATATTTTCATATAGTGCCGTGGTACGTTACAGCAAATCGCCGTACCTTGCGCCCACCATTGCGTAAAATAAATGACAGAATGAATGTGCTGGAAGTCAGTATAATATATTATTTGCCACCTATCATATCGTGATCCCTTAACCCACATAGGCTTCACGCTCTAGATAACATCCTTAGCGGTCCTAAGAATAACCTTCCATCGCAAAGCGCGTCGGAAGTACGAGTTGGCAAGTTTTATTTCAAAATGTTTATTTACGGTTTGTTGCTCTCTCCGGTGCGCTGTTTCGCCTCTGATGCCAGCTGTGGCGGACCACTCCGAAATTATTCCAAGTTAAGTACCCCGGGACCACTAATCAAGTAGTCAGGCACTTAATCCAGAATAAGCTGGAGCGCCGTCGGATTAAACCCGATTTAACCACGTACTTTACTCGATCGAAACAACAGGCACGCCCACACGAAGGTGAGCTCCAGAGATTACAACATTCCACAAATTTAACATACATAAATAGTATCTCGAAGTTATTACATACCAAGTTCGAAATTTAAATCAGAGTATCAAGTTCATTGCAGCGGAAATAAATAGTTCATTGCAGCGGAAAGATAAACTAACGACGATACAACGTAACACCATGATGAAGCCTGCCATGGTGCTACTCCTCCCGTTCCTCGGCAGAGGACGGAACCCACTCGATGTGCCATCCAGGGGGAACCTGGGTAGGCCAAGTAAGGGCATCGACTGCCACATCCAACATTGTACCTGTAAATAAAAGCCACAAGCAAGGCTGAGTATACTAATACTCAGCAAGGCTTACCCGTCGGGTGAAAACTATATCACCGACATCTAGACATGAGAGGCCTTTGGCTGGTGGGTTTGTTTGCCAAAAAGCGACTAAAAGTAGGTCCTTGCTTTCATAGTTTTAGCATCATATTCTAGTAGATTTAGCCATTCTAGATTAGCATCCTCTCTAAGCATACAGGTGGTGCAATACAATTTAATTCATACAACAAGTTCATCAATCTCATAGTTCCACTTGTTACTCAATGCAGCAAGGCGGTCAAGCAGTCTCATTAACCGCGAGAAGCGGACAGTTCGAACCGAATTTTGCTACCTGGCCAGGGGAAACCCAACACACACGGATAATGCTTGCTATAAAAGGTACAAGCACTTCCCAACCTTTCCCATCGATGCACAATTCGGATCCGAATCCACCTTCCTTAGGATAGAGGTTTACTGCTTCACTCACAGTCTCACGCATATATCCACAAGTGTACGGCAGGGGAAACAAAAGTTTCCAAGGAGAGATGGCTACCGGCCCTAGCTGCTTTAATCTGGTACCGGGCTTACCGATTCCCATATATCGGCATGCATGTGGTACGTTCAAAAACTTGACACACTCAACCACACGTTTCGACCTTAAATCAATTATCATACACGGACGGGAGATCTACACCTATCATCCCGCCCATCCATCCTTATGATTCCAACATAAGTAAGGACAAGCAACTCCTATGTCTCGCGAGTGACAGGAGATCACTCGACTTGTAACGGACCTAAAGCAATGCCCTATCGATCCTTTCATACTAGTGTTGCAAGTCATAGGTACTAGGAATGTGCAGCTAAGGTATTCAATCAACTCCTTGAAACGTAAATGCACAAGCATAGGGAATTCATAGATGCATAAACTTTAAAGGTTAGGTTATACTCCGGGGCTTGCCTTCTTGCTCTAGCTGTGGGTTAGCCTCCGGGTCGATTGTTCCTTGGCCGGCACCGTTCTCCGGGGTGCCTTCTCCGTCGGCGGGGGTGAGATGGTAGAAGCCGTCCGCAACAGCGACTTCCACATGAGATGCATAACTTATAGTGGCTGCCTAGTGATTCCAAAACTAAGGCCTTGAAGGCCATATTCACCTAGACATGCTAAAGTACTACTTTCTTCTTCATAAAATTAGAGTAGGGGTGTGGAAAATTTCTTACGCATCTTTGATGGTGATTGTGTACATATATAAAAGAATTTCTGTTTATTATTTTGTAGATTGGGTGCTGTTCTGAAATTTTGGGCTTTCCTTATTTTATTTTAACTAATTATCAAAAAGGTCTATTCTTTTATATAACTCAATTTCACCTTAATTTCTTCTCATTTTTGTTTCTCAGTTTCTGTTCAACCATTTTATCTATAAACTTTATGACAGCTACTGGAGTATAAGAGTTGGCTCACTCCAAAATTTAGCTAAAACTGAGCTACACAGAATTTATTAAAAATAGTACAATCTGCTGCCTAAATAATCAAGATAAATTCATATAAAATCGAAAATACATCCAAATCAGGAAATTTTCATACCAGAGCTAGTCATGAATGCAAGGAGGGCTCTGGCCCAGTGGTGGCTCAAAATAACCCTTGGACAGTCCTCAATAAATTTCTATCCGAAAACACATAACTATTTATTTGCTAGTCTAAACAGAGAAAAAATTAAGTTTTGCATTTTTAACAGATGTGCTAACAAGTTTTTGGCCTCTGGAGACAAATGGTGATTTTTAGCTGCATGGATTCTTTTTAATAATTTCTGGACAACAAAAAGTCAGAAATCACAAATTAATTCATAACTGAAGCTACAGTCCATATTTTTAGGTCCACTTTGCACACAAGGTGTCCAAAGTCACTGCAAACAACATATCCATAGCTCAGCCCTAGCGGAGCTCTGGATTTGAAATGGTGCACAAGTCTCTAAATTTACAGTTTGAATTTTAGTTCAAAAATGGTTCACCAAAAGTATATACATGCTTAAATGAGATTGGAGTTTACAATCTCCCGAGTCCAGGGAGTATTTTTGTGCATTTTTATGATTTTTGTATGATTTTTAGCGGATTTTACAAGATTCGGGAAAAATAGATCTAGGTTTAAGAATCTTTTTACGCTGGAGACCCTAGAACTTTTAAAACTTCACGAACAGGTCCCTGACTTTTACACTGGGAACCCTGGCAAAACGAAGACGATGAACATATGCCCTCGGCTCGTCGCCGGAGTTGCGCCGGCCAAACGACGGCAAGCTAGGGTCGGGGAAGTGGGGGAAAAGAACCAGGGGCTCACCACGAGTCGATTGGTGGCGGTTGGGAGGCCGGGGGAAGTTCGGAGTTCGCCGGCGACGTGCGGTGGTGATGCGGCCGCCGCGAGCTCGATTCCGGCGAGGGCAGTGGGTCTCGTCGGGGTTGGAGGGGTCCTAGAGCACCAGTGGAACTCGAAACAGCGACACGCCCACACGATGGTGAGCTCCAGAGATTACAACATTCCACAAATTAAATTACACACATAGATATCACAGTTATTACAACCGGGTTCAAATTAAAATCAGAGTACACAAGTCTTGCAGCGGAATTTAAAGGTTCATGACAACTGAAATTAGAGTTTCATTGCAGCGGAAGTAAATAATCTAACGACGGAACAAGTAACTCCGTGATGAAGCCTGCCACGAAGCTACTCCTCCCGATCCTCGGCAGAGGACGGGACCCATTCGATGTGCCAGCCAGGTGGAACCTGGGCAGGCCAAGACATAGCATCCACATCCAAGAGTATACCTGTAAAATATTGCCACAAGCAAGGCTGAGTATACTAATACTCAGCAAGGCTTACCCGTCTGGTGAAAACTACATCACCGACATCTAGACAATGAGAGGCTTTTGGCTGGTGGGTTTGTTTGCCAAAAAGCAACTAAGAGTAGGTCCTTGCTTTCAAGTTTTAGCTTCACATTCTAGTAAATTTATCCATTCTAGATTAGCATCCTTTCTAAGCATACAAGTGGAGCAATACAATTTAATTCATAGAACAAATTCATAATCTCAAATTCCACTTATTACTCGATGTAGCATGGCGGTCAAGCAGTCTCATTAACCGCGAGAAGCGGACAGTTCGAACCGAATTTGTGCTACCTGGCCAGGGGAAACCCAACACACACGGATACTCTGCTTGCGATAAAAGGTACAAGCATTTCCCAACCTTTCCCATCGATCCACAATTCGGAGCCGGGTCCACTTCCTTAGGATGAAGGTTTACTGCTTCACTCACAGCATCACGCATACACCCACAAGTGTACGGCAAGGGAAAACAAAGTTTCCAAGGAGAGATGGCTATCGGCCCTAGCTGCTTCAATCTGGTACCGGGCTTACCGGCTCCCATATACCGGCATGCATGTGGTACGTTCAAAAACTTGACTTAGCATCCACACCTTCCGACCTTAACCAATTATCAAACACGGACGGGAGATCTACATCTATCATCCCGCCCGTCAATCCTTATGATTCCAACATAAGTAAAGACAAACAATTCCTATGTCTCGCGAGTGACAGGAAATCACTCGACTTGTAACGGACCTATAGCAATGCTCTATCGATCCCTTTCATACTAGTGTTGCAAGTCATAGGTACTAGGAATTTGCTGCAGCTATGGTTTTCAATCAACTCCTAGAAACGTAAATGCACGAACATAGAGAATTCAAAGTGCATAATTTAGTAAGAGTTAGGTCATGCTCCGGGGCTTGCCTTCCTGCTCGGATTGAGAGTTAGCCTCCGGATTGAGAGTTAGCCTTGAAGGCCATATTCACCTAGACATACTTAGATATTTTTATTTTCTTCACAAAAGCATGGTGTATGTGTGGAAAGCTTTTATTTGAATTCGATGGTGATTGTGTACATATATAAAAGAATTTTATTTATTTCTTCACAAAGTTGGATGCTATTCTGGAATTTTAGATTCTATCCATTATATTCCAACTAATTAACCATAAAGGTTTATTCATTTATATAATTCAATTTCCAACTAGTTTCCTTCCTATTTTTGTTTCTCCATTTCTGTTCACCATTTTTAGCTATAAACTTTATGACAGCTACTGGAGTATAAGAGCTAAGCTCACCCCAAAATTTAGATAATTTCGAGCTACACATAATTTATTAAAAATGTGCAAACAGCCAGCTGCAGAAAGTGAAATAAATGCATAATAAATTGAAAATTCATCCATTTCAGGAGATCTTCCTACCAAAGCTAGGCATAAGTATGAGGAGGGTTCTGGCCAAGTGGTGGCTCAAAATAACCCTAGGGTAGTCCTCATTAATTTTCTATCCAAAAACACATATTTAATTATTTTCCATCCTAAACAGAGCAAAAATTAAGTTTTTCATTTTTAACATGTGTGCTAACAAGTTTTTAGTTCTCAGGAGCAAAATGGTGATTTTTCACTGCACATATTATTTTTAATAATTTCTGCACTGCAAAAAGACAGGAAATGCATTTAAATTCATAACTGGAGCTACAAAGCGTATTTTTAGTTCCCCTTCGGACACAAGCTGTCCAAGGTCACTATACACAACATATCCAAAGCTCAACCCCAGCGGAGCTCTGGATTTGAAATGGTGCACAACTTTAGGTTTTCATAGTTTGAATTTTAATTCAACAACAGTTCATCAAAAGCATACACATGTCTAATAGAGATTGTAGTTTAGACTCTCACGAATCCAAAGAGTATTTTTGTGTATTTTTCTGATTTTTCTACGATTTTTAATCGATTTTACAAGAATCGGGAAAAACAAATCTAGGGTTAAGAATCTTTTTACGCAGAGAACCCTAGAACTTTCAAAACTTCGCGAACAGGTCCTGCACTTTTGCACGGAGGACCCTGGACAAAGGAAGAAGATGAAGAAAGGTCCCTGGGACCTCGCCGGAGTTGCGCCGGGCAAACCACGGCGAACTGGGCTCGGGGAAGTGGGGGGGAATGGTCCTGGGCTCACCACGAGTCGTTTGAGGACGGTTTGGAGGCCGGGGGTTGCCGGAGTTGCGCCGGCGACGAGGAGGTGGCGGCGCGGCCGCCGCGGCTTCTACGCCGGCGAGCTCGGAGTCGTTCGCGAAGGGGGAAGAGGTCCTAGAGCACCAGCAGAGCTTGGGGAAGCTAATGGCGTGCTCGAGGAAGCTCGGGGATGGCTCGGAGTAGGGTCTCGTCGTTGAGGTGGTTCGACGGCCGGAAAACCCGATTTGGGGGAAATCGGAAATTCAAGCCGGAGAAGGGGTAATTGCTTGGGGAAAGTTGGGGGTTTTGGAGCTGGTGATGCTAGCTAGCTCCGTGCGGAGTGGATTTGGGAAAGGTGGAGCGTGCGCGACGAATTTTGCGATGAACACGGGTTCGGTTTGCGCGTCGCGAGGAGGAAGAAGGAGGGGGAACGCGCGAGGGGCTTCACTGGTGGTTCGAGCGAGTGAATGGAGTGAGTGGGAGGCTCGGAGGAGTGCTCGAGCACGCGAGGGTGGCTCAGCATTGCCTCGGGAGCGTGCACGCGCGTTAATGGCCGATGCGACTCGCCATGGCCGCTCTGCGAGCTCGGTCCGAGCGCGAACGGCGCTGCAGGCGAGGGAGATCATTGCGTGCTGTCCTAAGATCGTCTACAGGGCTCATTGGCGCGTAGTGGAGGGGGAATCGCGGCTGCAGAGCGCCAGCGCAGCGCGAGCGCGCTCGCGCGACCGCGGCGCGCGAGACCGCCATGATGGCGTCCGCGGCGCGAGGAGGAGCGAGGCGACGGCGGCGAGTTGACAGCGCGCGGGTGGTAGGACAAGCACTAGACGACACGCGCCACCCTCCGCCGCGCCTTGGCCGCGTCAGCGCCGCCTGAGCCGCTCGCCGGCCGCGTGGCGGCCGAGCTCTGGCCGGCGCAGCGCGCGCCAGGGACACTGTTCCCGGTCCGTGGAGCTCCGGGTTTGAATTCAAATGTTCTCCAAAAATTTGAACTGAACTTGAGAAAGTGTGAAAATAAAAGTTGTAGTTTGGAAGATGGGACACAACTTTCTTTTTGGGATGAACTTGAAATTCGAAGTTTTTCAAGCTCAAATAACCCAAAAACAAAAAGGTGCCCAGAATGGTAATTTGAGTTTTTGAGGGACTAAACTGCAAAATTTTCAAAAGTTCCAAAAAGTGACTAGGGTTTATTTGTGATGACAAACAACTTTTATTTTGGGAGATTTTCATGTGTAGTACAAAAATCTTGAGTTTTCGGTTGGTGCCAAATAACCCCTGTTTTTGGAGTTTAAATTTGAATTTTGGAGGATTTTTGAATTCCAACCATAATTACCTGTTAAATTGATCTTAGTTACACTTTTTAAATCTTTTGACATCAGAGATGTCACAGCCTTCCCCCCTTAAAAGGAATCTCGCCCCGAGATTCGATTAAGCTTAATAATAAAGAGGGGAAAAGAAATACCTCGGCTTACGAAAGTATGTCGGGGAAATTCTTCCTAAGATAGTTTTCGGTTTCCCATGTGGCTTCATCTTCAGAATGATGACTCCACTGAATTTTGTACATTTTAACTCCCTTCCTTCGGGTCTGTCGCTCTTTCTCGTCGAGGATCTTGACAGGATGCTCATCGTAAGAGAGATCCGGTTCAACCGAGAGTTCCTCTTGCTCTACAACTTCGGTCGGAACACGAAGACACCTCTTGAGTTGAGAAACGTGAAACACATTGTGTACCGCTGAAAGTTTCTCGGGAAGCTTCACTTGATAGGCTACCGGCCCACATTGTTGGGTGATTTCATACGGGCCGATATAGCGAGGTGCAAGCTTTCCTTTAAGTCCAAACCTTTGCACACCCTTGGTTGGGGAGACCTTAAGATACACGTGGTCACCAACTTCAAACTGAAGTGGCTTCCACCGCTGATCAAAATAACTCTTTTGTCACGACTGGGCGGTCTTCAAATTTTCCCGAATGATCCTAACCTTTTCTTCGGCTTCTTTCACAAGGTCAGGGCCATAAGTATATCTCTCGCCTGCCTGGGACCAACATAACGGGGTCCGACATCTTCTACCATACAAGGCTTCGAAGGGTGCCATATTAAGGCTCGCTTGGTAGCTGTTGTTATAGGAGAATTCGGCTAGGGATAAACACTTCTCCCAATTCTTCCCATACTGAATAACACAAGCGCGAAGCATATCCTCAAGGATTTGATTTACCCTTTCCGTTTGCCCATCGGTCTGAGGGTGATATGCTGAACTACGGATCAGTTTGGTGCTTAGGGACATTTGCAATTGTTCCCAAAAACGTGCTACGAAGGGAGCACCACGATCTGAAATTATCGTCTTGGGTACCCCATGTAGACAAACGATCCGCTCTAAATAAATTTCCGCATACTTCTTAGCAGAGTACATGGTATTGACTGGAAGGAAGTGTGCGGTCTTGGTAAGGCGATCCACGATTACCCAAATAGAATCGTGGCCCAGAGGGGTCCTGGGAAGTCCAACAATAAAATCCATACTGATATCTTCCCACTTCCATGAGGGAATAGGTAGAGGTTGAAGCGTGCCTGCTACCTTCAAGTGGCTTGCCTTAACCCGTTGGCAGGTGTCACATTCCGACACGTATGTGGCAATTTCTCGCTTCATCCGAGTCCACCAAAAGTTTTGTTTCAAATCTTGATACATTTTGGTGCTGCCGGGATGGATAGAAAATTTTGAGAGATGTGCCTCATCCATAATCTTCCTCCGGAGTTCCGTGTTTTTGGGCACCACGAGGCGGTGTCCAAACCACAGGACTCCTTGCCCGTCTACCCGGAAGCACTTGTACTTTTCTTTCACCTTCTCTTTAGACAATTTTCTTTTGAGAACTTTAACGCCTGCATCATTTAATTGGGTCACAACAATCTGATCGTGCAAGGTTGGTTCCACTGCAATATGGTTGAAGTACCCGTGTGGAACAATCTCTAAATTGAGCTTTGCCATTTCGTGACACAGGGTGTCAGCGTAGGACTCCACGGAAAGACAATGACAACGAGCCTTGCGGCTTAGGGCATCCGCCACGACATTAGCCTTCCCGGGGTGATAATGCACACTAAGGTCATAGTCCTTAGCTAACTCCAACCATCTTTGCTGCCTCATATTCAGATGTGCCTGAGTAAAGACATACTTGAGGCTCTTGTGGTATGTGTATATATTGCAGGGAACACCCATCAAATAGTGCCTCCACATCTTGAGAGCATGAATGACCGCTGCTAACTCAAGATCGTGCGTGGGGTAGTTTTGCTCATGAGACCGAAGTGCTCGAGAAGCATAAGCAATGACTCGGTTTTCTTGCATGAGAACACAGCCAAGGCCGGTGCCTGATGCATCGCAATAGACATCATAGGGCTTGGTGCAATCGGGCTGAGCCAAAACTGGGGCTGAAGTCAAATGTCTTCGCAAGGTGTGGAAAGCTTCCTCACATTTGTCATTCCACTCAAATTTGACTCCCTTCTTCAAAAGTTCGGTCATAGGTTTCGCAATCCGAGAGAAATCCGGAATAAAGCGGCGGTAGTAACCGGCTAATCCCAGAAAACTCCGAATCTCGTGGACAGAAGTAGGTGGTTGCCAATCTAGCACCTCTTGCACTTTGGTTGGATCCACGGATATGCCATCTTTGGAAACTGTGTGGCCTAAAAATTTCACGCTCTCTAACCAGAATTCACACTTGGAGAATTTGGCATAGAGCTGGTGGTCTCTCAGTCGTTGAAGAACAATGCGAAGGTCCTCAGCGTGCTCTTCCTCATTCTTGGAGTATACAAGAATGTCGTCAATGAAAACCACCACAAACTTGTCTAATTCAGACATGAAGACCGAATTCATGAGGTACATGAAATAGGCTGGGGCGTTGGTGAGTCCAAAAGACATAACCAGAAACTCATAAAGCCCGTAACGTGTGGAAAAGGCAGTCTTTGGAATGTCATAAGGCCTGATTTTGATTTGGTGATAGCCAGAGCGAAGGTCAATCTTGGAGAACACTCTGGCGCCAGCTAATTGGTCAAACAAGATGTCAATTCGGGGTAGCAGATACTTGTTCTTAATAGTTACCGCATTGAGAGGCCGGTAATCAATACACAACCTCAAGGAATGGTCCTTCTTCTTCACGAAGATAGCGGGACATCCCCACGGTGATACACTTGGGCGAATGAAACCTTTATCTAGCAATTCTTGGAGTTGAACTTTTAATTCAGCCAATTCATTGGGTGGCATTCTATACGGTCTCTTTGATATAGGTGCTGTGCCAGGTTGTAATTCAATCACAAATTCAATGTCCCTATCCAGCGGCATCCCTGGTAAGTCATCCGGGAATACATCGGCATACTCACATACCACCGGAATGTCCTTTAGTTGGGTTTCGACCATGGAATAAGCACATGCATCGACGCAAGTCCGTTGTGGCAAATATAGCACACTCGGGCCATGCGTAGGCGAGTTTATCTCAACCACTCGTTCCGCAACATCTAGAATGACCTTGTGTTGAGTCATCCAATTGGCTCCTAACACAATGTCAATTCCTTCCATACCAAGCAGAATCAAATCAGTAGGAAATGTTTTACTTCCCAGCCTGATCGGAACCTTTCGTGTGACTTGGTTGGATGCAATTTTACCTCCCGCGGTTGATATCACATAGGATGATTTGGTATGGTATGATTTTAATCCGCATTTCACGTGAAATCTTGTGCTTATAAAACTATGCGTTGCCCCGGAATCAAACAATATCACAGCAGGTTGAGTGCAGATAGGAAAGGTACCAGTCATGTCTGGGGCTCCCTCGGGTAAGTCGGCCAAGGTGGTGTAGTTGAGCCGTCCTTGGCGAATTTGCACACGCTGCTGCTGCTTGCCCTTGCCTTGCTGATTTCCCGAGCGTTGGTTTTGCTGCTTGTTCTGCGGGCAATCCTTGATAAAATGATCCTTGCTTCCACACTTGAAGCACTAGTAGCCGGCTCCAGGACGAGCTGGCTGCGGTGCATTCTGCCTCGGTGCTGATTGCTGCTGCGGCGGTGGAGGGAAACGAGGCGCGTTAGGCTGTGGCGGCCTAGCAACCCATCCACCTCCCTGAGGTGCCCTGGACTATCCCTGCGGTGCAGCCGGGGGAACCAGACGGAACCTCTGGGGCTGCGAGCTTGACGGTCCAGCGGGAGTCTTCCTCTTCTTCTCCGCCTTGTGCACCGTATTGGCGTCTTCTTGAGCAATGGTAAGGTTGACAAGATCACCGTACGTGGGAGCACGGGTAGTGGCCAACTGTGCCTTCAACTTAGTGTTAAGGCCACGTCGGAACCTCTCAAGCTTCTTCTCGTCGGAGTCAACATGGTGACCCGCGTAGGGACACAGACTATTAAAGGCCTGAGCGTACTGCAGTACGGTGCGAGTACCCTGGGTCAGCGCCAGAAACTCATTCAGCTTTCTTTCGACCAGACCGGCCGGAATGTGATGAGCTTTGAATGCGGCTTTGAACTCATCCCACTCCACTACATGACCCTCCTGTTGCAGGGCCAGGTAGTTCTCCCACCAAAGGAGAGCTGGGCCGCGGAGCTGCTGCGCCGCGAACACGACCTTGCGGTTGGAGGTGCAAGGCGTCGCCAGAATGGTGAACTTGGACTCGATAGCTCAAATCCAAGTGTCGGCCTCCAAAGGTTCGTCGGCACGAGAGAAGATCGGCGGGTGTGTCGCCAGAAAATCCTCATACCGGGCCACCTGAGGCTGAGGGGCCCGTTGTCCTCCTTGCTGAAGCAGTTGCTGCTGCATCATCTGCTGCTGATGCTGCAGATTCCGGAGAATCTCCGTTTGCGTGGCGTATAGCTGCTGCCACGTAGGAGGTTGCTGCGGAGGAGGAGGTGGCGGTGGCTGTTGCTGCCCCTCAGGCCCCTGCTGGTTAGCATTGGAGCCACTAGCGTCGTGACCGCTACGGGTGATTGCCATCTGCAGTAGGGACTTATATTAGCCACATTTCATAAGCTTGCACAATAAATGACAAGATAGAATGTGACAACATATTAAGTGTACTGCGCAGAGTGACACATCAGCACGCAGTTCGGGAGAAAATTCATATCTCCCAATAGGAAGCAAGTCATGAGCTCCCATTCGGTCAGTAGCTCGAAAATTTTACGCTCTACAACTTTCATGTTGGGCTAATCTTCAAATTCGGAATAGAACTAAGCCGGAAAAATTCAATCTTCAGCTCTCTGCATTTGCTGTTTTTCAGCAGGCCGAGCTGTAGTGTTTTGGTTGCCATTTTTATTTCGCTTAACCAATGGGGTTGTAATTTGGTGACCATTTTGTTTGACAAATTCCAAACAACTTAGTAGTTCACATCACAGCCCAGAAATGAAAGGAAAACCCATCAATAATTAAAACAAAGCTAGCTGCAGAATGTTTTCAATACAGCTATGACATCATCAAGTTTTGCACCACAACCACACCATTGATTTTACAATGCCACAAAAGATAACATGGGGAGCTCAACTCCATCTAGCCTATTACAACATGAAGCCAAAATCTAGGCCTAACGGAGGAGTCATTACTACTAATCATCCAAATTGTTAGCGGTAGCCTCGCTGCCCATGGGAGAAAGTGGAGCTGGAAGGGGCGGCATGTCGTCCTCGGTGTCCATGTCGGAGTCGGGGGCCTCTCCTTCACCATCCACATCCCCCCCTTGCTGCTCAAAGAGGTGCTGAGCATCGTGGGCAGCAAGCATGGCATTGGCATGCTCTAAGGTACCATGTACCTCCTAAAGCTCATCTCTAGTCTGGGCTAATTCATTTTGAGTGTTGTTGTGTGCAATTTGGAGGTCATTGAGTTGCCTCTCGAGGTCAGCAATCATGGCATCTCTAGTAGTCACCTCAATGGACAAGGAGGTCCTCTCAACCCCTATGTCACGGGCGCGAGCGGACATGTCCATGGCAACATTGAGCAACTCGCTCTGTGACCGTCCAAGAAGTGCCTGTAAACGGTGATACGCCCGCATCCACCTCATCATCAAGGCGGCTGCAGCGACGGGGCTCTCCGCCATCCTCAGAGGAGCACTAAGGTAACGCCTCATCCAGTGGGGGTCATCTGGCTGAGTCGGCGGGAACAAACCAAGTAACTGATGCTCCACTAACTCCTGGTTTTGGGTAACAAAGGAGCTAATGCCATTCAAGGCAGCTAGCTCGCACGTCGTCTCCATGTGGTGCCCGTGCACTTCCACCGTCCAGGTGGGAGAGCTAGGACACGGCGGGTGGCGGTATACCACCAACCGCACACGGGAACGAACCACACCACGGTCCCGGATAATCGTCCTCTCGTACTGCGGCGGTGTCGGGTAGTCCAAAGCCTGTAGCACCGACCACAGGATGCTAGGGAATCCTTCCCATCCCAAGCAATCAGAGAAGGACACGTCGTTGGGGTAGCTAGCCAGGTCAGCGAGGGCGGCCATCTGAACCAAAAAGGAAAGGGCAAGGGTGAGAACTGGTTAGCGCTTAAAGAACAGACAGATTCTGTGTAGGGTAACAAAAATTACAAAACGCGAAATCTACCAGTTCAAAAATTCCCAAATTTGGTCAGCACATAGTTTAAGTAATTCCTAACAAGTTTCATGTTGAAGGCTTGAGCAGATACTGTCGTTAAGATGGTGTAAAAATTCGATTTTTATCTTACTGTCCCCAGAATTTTCCAGCAGACAGGGGGTTACCATTTTTAGCATAACTCCAGTTTTACTGGACCATTTTCGTTGAAATTTCTCCATCATATACTTCATAATGTTTATGACAACTTTCATGTTGAACACTTTTTCATTTGACCAAGTTTTCAATTTCGAATTAGGGGTGCAAACAGACTGTTCTCAGCAGGATTTTTGGGTTGGTTTCAATTTCCTTGACGGGGTTCGATTTGTTTCTCGGGTTAAATTTCATTTATTATTTCAGTGAGATGCAATGCATGAGCGGCCTATTCGATCTCACAAACACACATGCCAATAACTTTTGGCTTACGAAGTTAGTGCCGGTGGCTAGGCAATATCCGTCTCTCCTTATATTAACTAGTCGAAATTCTCTAACCGTTCAACACACGGATTCGCGGTTAGTGTACCTGCAGAAAATTCCATTCCAGAGCATATATAATCAACCTTTCGTGCCAGCACTCACGAAAGCGTCTCCATTCATTACCACCCACTATAGAGGTGGCACCCGAACGTTTAACATTGAACGGGCAATGTTCATATATCACCGAGGCAACATATTGACAGTTTCATACGCTATTGAGATAGCGTATTGACTTTGTGCCGCCATCATATTTGCATATGATGCCGTGGTACGCTACAGCAATCGCCGTACCTTGCGCCCACCATCCTATTCTAATTTCATACGCCATCACAGCGTATTGACTATGTGCCGCCACTATATTTTCATATAGTGCCGTGGTACGTTACAGCAATCGCCGTACCTTGCGCCCACCATTGCGGAAAGTAAATGACAGAATGAAATGTGCTGGAAGTCAGTATAATATACTATTTGCCACCTATGATATCGTGATCCCTTAACCCACATAGGCTTCACGCTCTAGGTAACATCCTTAGCGGTCCTATGATAACCTTCCTTTGCAAAACGTCAACCCAACCCCTATCAAGGGGAAGGATCAAGCCACGTGTCCACGACTCCCCGGCGGACTCCGGATCACTTCCGAGTCTCGCCAGGGTTCAACGATCAGGACCGTGACAGCAACCCCGCGGGTACCCAGGAACCCTGGATCCAACCCCCACGGGACGAAGACTTCACCACGTGGGTCGCACGCATCTCAGTTTCTGTGGTGGACCACTCCCAAATTATTCCAAGTTAAGTACCTCGGGACCACTAATCACGTAGTCAGGCACTTAATCCGGAATAAGCTGGAGCGCCGTCGGATTAAACCCGATTAAACCACGTACTTTTCCCGATCGAAACAGCGGCACGCCCACACGAAGGTGAGCTCCAGAGATTACAACATTCCACAAATTAAATTACACACATAGATATCACAGTTATTACAACCGGGTTCAAATTAAAATCAGAGTACACAAGTCTTGCAGCGGAATTTAAAGGTTCATGACAACTGAAATTAGAGTTTCATTGCAGCGGAAGTAAATAATCTAACGACGGAACAAGTAACTCCGTGATGAAGCCTGCCACGAAGCTACTCCTCCCGATCCTCGGCAGAGGACGGGACCCATTCGATGTGCCAGCCAGGTGGAACCTGGGCAGGCCAAGACATAGCATCCACATCCAAGAGTATACCTGTAAAATATTGCCACAAGCAAGGCTGAGTATACTAATACTCAGCAAGGCTTACCCGTCTGGTGAAAACTACATCACCGACATCTAGACAATGAGAGGCTTTTGGCTGGTGGGTTTGTTTGCCAAAAAGCAACTAAGAGTAGGTCCTTGCTTTCAAGTTTTAGCTTCACATTCTAGTAAATTTATCCATTCTAGATTAGCATCCTTTCTAAGCATACAAGTGGAGCAATACAATTTAATTCATAGAACAAATTCATAATCTCAAATTCCACTTATTACTCGATGTAGCATGGCGGTCAAGCAGTCTCATTAACCGCGAGAAGCGGACAGTTCGAACCGAATTTGTGCTACCTGGCCAGGGGAAACCCAACACACACGGATACTCTGCTTGCGATAAAAGGTACAAGCATTTCCCAACCTTTCCCATCGATCCACAATTCGGAGCCGGGTCCACTTCCTTAGGATGAAGGTTTACTGCTTCACTCACAGCATCACGCATACACCCACAAGTGTACGGCAAGGGAAAACAAAGTTTCCAAGGAGAGATGGCTATCGGCCCTAGCTGCTTCAATCTGGTACCGGGCTTACCGGCTCCCATATACCGGCATGCATGTGGTACGTTCAAAAACTTGACTTAGCATCCACACCTTCCGACCTTAACCAATTATCAAACACGGACGGGAGATCTACATCTATCATCCCGCCCGTCAATCCTTATGATTCCAACATAAGTAAAGACAAACAATTCCTATGTCTCGCGAGTGACAGGAAATCACTCGACTTGTAACGGACCTATAGCAATGCTCTATCGATCCCTTTCATACTAGTGTTGCAAGTCATAGGTATTAGGAATTTGCTGCAGCTATGGTTTTCAATCAACTCCTAGAAACGTAAATGCACGAACATAGAGAATTCAAAGTGCATAATTTAGTAAGAGTTAGGTCATGCTCCGGGGCTTGCCTTCCTGCTCGGATTGAGAGTTAGCCTCCGGGTTGGTCACTTCCGCACCGGCACCGTGCTCCGGGGCTCCTTCCTCGTCTGCGGGAATGAGGGTGTAGTCGCCGTCTGGAATAGCGCCTTCTACATGATATGCACAGTTTAAGGCGGCTGCCTTTAGACTCTAAGACTAAGGCCTTGAAGGCCATATTCACCTAGACATACTTAGATATTTTTATTTTCTTCACAAAAGCATGGTGTATGTGTGGAAAGCTTTTATTTGAATTCGATGGTGATTGTGTACATATATAAAAGAATTTTATTTATTTCTTCACAAAGTTGGATGCTATTCTGGAATTTTAGATTCTATCCATTATATTTCAACTAATTAACCATAAAGGTTTATTCATTTATATAATTCAATTTCCAACTAGTTTCCTTCCTATTTTTGTTTCTCCATTTCTGTTCACCATTTTTAGCTATAAACTTTATGACAGCTACTGGAGTATAAGAGCTAAGCTCACCCCAAAATTTAGCTAATTTCGAGCTACACATAATTTATTAAAAATGTGCAAACAGCCAGCTGCAGAAAGTGAAATAAATGCATAATAAATTGAAAATTCATCCATTTCAGGAGATCTTCCTACCAAAGCTAGGCATAAGTATGAGGAGGGTTCTGGCCAAGTGGTGGCTCAAAATAACCCTAGGGTAGTCCTCATTAATTTTCTATCCAAAAACACATATTTAATTATTTTCCATTCTAAACAGAGCAAAAATTAAGTTTTTCATTTTTAACATGTGTGCTAACAAGTTTTTAGTTCTCAGGAGCAAAATGGTGATTTTTCACTGCACATATTATTTTTAATAATTTCTGCACTGCAAAAAGACAGGAAATGCATTTAAATTCATAACTGGAGCTACAAAGCGTATTTTTAGTTCCCCTTCGGACACAAGCTGTCCAAGGTCACTATACACAACATATCCAAAGCTCAACCCGAGCGGAGCTCTGGATTTGAAATGGTGCACAACTTTAGGTTTTCATAGTTTGAATTTTAATTCAACAACAGTTCATCAAAACCATACACATGTCTAATAGAGATTGTAGTTTAGACTCTCACGAATCCAAAGAGTATTTTTTTGTATTTTTCTGATTTTTCTACGATTTTTAATCGATTTTACAAGAATCGGGAAAAACAAATCTAGGGTTAAGAATCTTTTTACGCAGAGAACCCTAGAACTTTCAAAACTTCGCGAACAGGTCCTGCACTTTTGCACGGAGGACCCTGGACAAAGGAAGAAGATGAAGAAACGTCCCTGGGACCTCGCCGGGGTTGCGCCGGGCAAACCACGGCGAACTGGGCTCGGGGAAGTGGGGGGGAATGGTCCTGGGCTCACCACGAGTCGTTTGAGGACGGTTTGGAGGCCGGGGGTTGCCGGAGTTGCGCCGGCGACGAGGAGGTGGTGGCGCGGCCGCCGCGGCTTCTACGCCGGCGAGCTCGGAGTCGTTCGCGAAGGGGGAAGAGGTCCTAGAGCACCAGCAGAGCTTGGGGAAGCTAATGGCGTGCTCGAGGAAGCTCGGGGATGGCTCGGAGTAGGGTCTCGTCGTAGTGGAGGGGGAATCGCGGCTGCAGAGCGCCAGCGCAGCGCGAGCGCGCTCGCGCGACCGCGGCGCGCGAGACCGCCATGATGGCGTCCGCGGCGCGAGGAGGAGCGAGGCGACGGCGGCGAGTTGGCAGCGCGCGGGTGGTAGGACAAGCACTAGACGACACGCGCCACCCTCCGCCGCGCCTTGGCCGCGTCAGCGCCGCCTGAGCCGCTCGCCGGCCGCGTGGCGGCCGAGCTCTGGCCGGCGCAGCGCGCGCCAGGGACACTGTTCCCGGTCCGTGGAGCTCCGGGTTTGAATTCAAATTTTCTCCAAAAATTTGAACTGAACTTGAGAAAGTGTGAAAATAAAAGTTGTAGTTTGGAAGATGGACACAACTTTCTTTTTGGGATGAACTTGAAATTCGAAGTTTTTCAAGCTCAAATAACCCAAAAACAAAAAGGTGCCCAGAATGGTAATTTGAGTTTTTGAGGGACTAAACTGCAAAATTTTCAAAAGTTCCAAACAGTGACTAGGGTTTAATTGTGATGACAAACAACTTTTATTTTGGGAGATTTTCAAGTGTAGTACAAAAATCTTGAGTTTTCGGTTGGTGCCAAATAACCCCTGTTTTTGGAGTTTAAATTTGAATTTTGGAGGATTTTTGAATTCCAACCATAATTACCTGTTAAATTGATCTTAGTTACACTTTTTAAATCTTTTGACATCAGAGATGTCACAGGTACTAACATGGCTTTGCGCCCGGTACTAAAGGTCTGTTTTTCTAGTAGTGATAGGGTGCTGCACCATGTTTTAATTGGTCAGTATGTTTGGTGAATGACGACATAGCAATGGCTAGTTCTTTTCAAGGTGTCTATTATACATGTTCGTCATCGCCCATTGAACCCTTCTTGTCAACAAGGTTACTAATAGCCATAGTTAAGATCAAGATAATGAGAAGCACAATAGGTTGCAAATTTCTTACTCCATCAAGATTGAGGGCATAGTGTTTGGAGTGTAGCTAGTGTGCATCCATACATCTCCAGGGGTTGTTTAGGTCAAGTGAGTATCTTTATTGTTACTATTGGAGATCGGCACAACTTAAACAGATTGTTTAGGTGAAGTGACTTACTATATTGTTACTCTTAGCAGTTTAGGTCAAGTGGTGTGATTGGTGTGTGGTCAACGAGAGTATTATCAGAAGGCCCAAGAGTTGAAGAATGGATATCAACTAGACAACACTTGATCCTTAGTGGATTAAGGGGTACATAGTTAGATTTTTTGCTGGTGCTCAAAGAAGGAATAGCGGAGAGTACCAACTCTTTAATACCTCACAAATTTAATTACATATTTCATTTCCCATAATTTTCTATGTTATCATATGATTGGAACTCGGGTGCGATAAAATTTGATTATAGAAATATAAGCACTTTTCAATGTTTATTATATGAGGTGAAACATTTTATCTTGCGAAAATTTGTGGAAGCTTATTTCACCCTTTTAGATTTCTTGATCCTTTAAAGCATCACATCTTAAAACCAAATAGAGGCTGTGTTACAGCAAGGATTTCGTTCCTTACAAATCCTATGCATAATTGGTGTAGAATACTAAATGAAATTTTTTGTTCTCCATGATTTATTCACTTCAATGTTAATTCTCTTGTTGAAGCCGTTCTTGGCATATTAGGACTCGAAGCGGGTCCTGATGGAATGACTCATATCCTATTTAATTCGTATCTAAATTTAATATTCCTCCTAGTCCTTTTTTCCTTGTTTTATTTCGTATCTGAGAATCCATCGTACTCTATGGATCAAGCTCTATTCAACTAACAGCAAGGTATGATATACACATGAAAAACGTGGAGAGCAACCCATGTGTGGAGAGCAACCCATGTCTGCTGGGACGATGATTTTGACAAATCCCCATACCCATCCGTGTCTTAACGCTTTATGGTACTGGTACCTTCCCGTTACTATTTTTCGTGGTCATGAGTTCATGGCACGTCTTCACCACCTTTATGTGCTTGTATGCTTCCTACCATAGATTTTTCTGCGGTCCCAGTTGGTCACTTCCACCGTTGGATCGAAGTAGGGGACACTAATCCACAATACGATACAAGGTTGCCAATTTTATTCGTTGCACCAAAGGAAGTTATTTTCTGAACTGATTACGACTCGGAGGATGCTGTAAAATTTTTCAGTAAGTCATAATCACCTGTTTTTTCACGTGTTTGACGTGATATAGTTTCAGAGGTAGACGTACTAGCTAGTAGCTATGTTAGCAATACATATGTTTTCCTCCTGTAGTAACACCCCCCTGTTCCCATGCCAAGTACTATATATCTGCATCCTTCAATCCTTCAAGGATCACGAATCTCAACCCTTGCTTATATTTCAAATGGCTTTGATTGTGCTCGTTGCTGCACTACTTGCCTTGTTCGTCCACCTGATCATAAAAAATCACAGGTTTTACTGCATCTACAACCTCCCTCCTGGAGACTTTGGCATCCCAGTTGTCGGCCAGACCTTCTCCCTCCTCCACTCTCTGCGCAGCAACACTGATGACCAATGGTTTAGAACTAGAATAAAGAAGTACGGTCCTGTGTCAAAGATGTCAGTGCTCGGCTCACCGACGGTATTACTTGCTGGTCCGGCGGCGAACCATTTCATATTCACCAACGAGAGCCTTGTCCTAACGCAAACGCGTGCTCTGCGGTCCCTGCTCGGGCGGTCCATACTTACGCTGAATGGCGATGAGCTGAAGCAAGTGCGCAGTGCCCTGCAGGGATACCTGAGGCCCGAGATGGTAAGAAGGTACGTGGGAACGATGGACAAGGAGGTTAGGAGGCAAATCAAGCTCAACTGGGTTGGTCGCGAGACTGTCAGTGTAAGTTTTAACTGACACTTAGTTTTCTCTTGTATCATTGTATGAATGCTATATATCATCTTCGTTTAAGACTTGAAAGCAACACGGCAACTAAATTCAACATTATTTAAACGGTGCCTGGATATAGTTATGGTTAACATGTATTTATTTTTCCTGATGCTAAATGTAGGTCCTGCCAATGGCAAGACGTCTTACACTTGCTGTGGTCTGCTCGGTTGTTTTCGGCCAAGAAGCAGCCACCATAGTAGAAGCCCTTGCTGCCGACTTCCAGTTGCTAGGTGATGCAATCTTATCATTTCCAGTGAACATTCCCTTCACCAGGTTCGGCAAGGGCATGAGTTCCAGTGCCAAGATCCGGAAGGCCATAAAAAAGATTGCCCAGGAGAAGGAAGAGTTACTGTTGCAGAAAAGACATGCTGTTCCGACCACTGACTTTATCACCTACATGCTCATTCTACGGTCCCAGGGTGCACATTCTCTCACACTAGAGGACATTGTTGACAATGTCATGGGAATTATCATAGGTGCGCATGGTACAACCTCTGCTCTTATCACCTTCATGATCCGCCACCTCGCAAATGAGCCAGATGTCCTCGCCAAAATCACTGAAGGTAAGTGCTACTAGTATCCATCTTTGTAGTGCGTCTGGTTTTTAATATAATCTATCTCCATTATCTTTCGATGAAAACAATGTGATATCCATATACCATCATCTATGTGATGTAGAGCAAGATGAGATAGCAGATAACAAAGGAACAGCGGATGTTCTGACATGGGAAGATGTTTCAAGAATGAAGTACACATGGAAGGCAGCAATGGAGACCCTCCGCACAGTTCCTCCGGTCTTTGGGAGCTTCCGAACCGCTGCCAAGGATATCAAATATCAGGGATACGACATCCCCAAAGGCTGGAAAGTATGCATTTTTAACAGCACAGGTTTTCAGCAACCCAGTCTTTCTTTTGTCGATGTCCTGTAACATGCTTTTGTCTCATAACATGACAGGTTTTTGCAGCGCAAAGCATTACACATTTGGATTCCAGGTTCTTCAATGATCCTACCAAATTTGATCCAGCTCGATTTGATAACAGATCGTCAATCCCACCCTATAGCTTCTTGCCTTTTGGTGGAGGTCCAAGAATGTGCCCTGGAACTGAGTTTTCGAGAGTGGAAACAATGGTGGCCATGCACTATCTTGTGACACAGTTCAGGTGGAAGTTGTGCTTCAAAGAAGAAACCTACAAGAAGGATCCAAAGCCTACCCCTGTTTTCGGACTTCCAGTAGAACTGGAGTGGAGAAGACCCCCTTCAACCGCTGATGCTTGGAATGCTTTATATATCCATTCTGGTTAATATAAGAGCCAGGATATGTATTTGCGAGATGGGTTCTCATCTGCAGACATATGTATAATTCCAGAAGGAATAGACATAGGAGTCACTTTGTAGTAGCAAGCAGGTATAAATATGCTGCATGGATTCTTTTTAATAATTTCTGGACTACAAAAAGTCAGAAATCACAAATTAATTCATAACTGAAGCTACAGTCCATATTTTTAGGTCCACTTTGGACACAAGGTGTCCAAAGTCACTGCAAACAACATATCCAAAGCTCAGCCCTAGCGGAGCTCTGGATTTGAAATGGTGCACAAGTCTCTAAATTTACAGTTTGAATTTTAGTTCAAAAATGGTTCACCAAAAGTATATACATGCTTAAATGAGATTGGAGTTTACAATCTCCCGAGTCCAGGGAGTATTTTTGTGCATTTTTATGATTTTTGTACGATTTTTAGCGGATTTTACAAGATTCGAGAAAAATAGATCTAGGTTTAAGAATCTTTTTACGCTGGAGACCCTAGAACTTTTAAAACTTCACGAACAGGTCCCTGACTTTTACACTGGGAACCCTGGAAAAACGAAGACGATGAACATATGCCCTCGGCTCGTCGCCGGAGTTGCGCCGGCCAAACGACGGCAAGCTAGGGTCGGGGAAGTGGGGGAAAAGAACCAGGGGCTCACCACGAGTCGATTGGTGGCGGTTGGGAGGCCGGGGGAAGTTCGGAGTTCGCCGGCGACGTGCGGTGGTGATGCGGCCGCCGCGAGCTCGATTCCGGCGAGGGCAGTGGGTCTCGTCGGGGTTGGAGGGGTCCTAGAGCACCAGTGGAACTCGGGGAAGCTGTTGGCGTGCTCGGTTGACCTCGGGGATGGCTCGAAGTAGGGTCTCGACGTGAGGGTGCTCCGGCGGCCGAAAAATGGAGATTTGGGGGAAATCTCTATTTCTCGCCGGAGGGTTGGGGAGAGCTCGCGAGAAGTGGGGGAAATGGAAGCTAGTGAAGGGGTCTAGCTTTGTGCGCGAGGAATTTGGGAATGGTGGAGAGTGGAGGGCGCGAGGTTGAAGACGACGGGAGCGAGCGCGGGAAAGTGAAAATGGCTATGTGTGGACTGAGGGGAAGGAGTGTGAGTACTCGGTGGGGTGTTTGGTTGAGCCAGAAGGCACTGAGCGGCCTTGGTGGCGTGTGTGCGCGTGTGCGGGCTGTCGCGGTCGCCATTGATGGCGCTGTGAGCTCGAGCAGAGCGTGCGCACGGGATTGGGGGTCGGAGATTGTGGCGTGGAGAAGTGGAAGATCCTCTGCAGAGCGTTTGGCGCGGAGTGACAAGAGAATCTAGCGCGAAGCGGCTCAGCGCGACGCGCGCGCGCGGCCACGGCGGCGCTCCGACCGCCATGATGGCGCTCGCGCGGCTCGAGGCAAAGCGAGCGGTCGAGCGGCGATGTGACGGTGCGGAGGGCTTGGACAAACGCTCGAGGACAAGAGCCACCCGACTCCGCGGCTTGGCCAGCTCGGCGCGGCCTCCGCCGCTCGCCGGCCACGTGGCGGCCGGCTCCCGGCCGGAGCAGTGGCGCGCCAGGGCGACTGTTGGGCGCCCGTGGAGCTCCTTTGCCCCTTTTGAATTTTCTCCAAAAATTTGAGCTGAACATGAAAAAGTGTAAAAACAAAAGTTGGAGTTTGGGAGGTGGTACACAACTTTCCTTTTGTGGCAAACCCGAAATTTCAAATTTTTCGAGCTCAAACAACCCAAATTTTAAAAGGTGTTCAGATTGGTTTTTCGAGTTTTTGAGGGGCTAAACTGCAAAATTTTCAAAAGTTCCAAACAGTGACTATGCTTTATTTGTGATGACTAACAACTTTTATTTTTGGAGATTTTCAAGTTTAGTACAAAATTCTTGAGATTTCAGTTGGGTGTCAAACAACCTTTGTTTTTGAATTTCAATTTGAATTTTGATGAATTTTTGAATCCTAACACCCTTATTTCCCTTTTTGCACTTGTTTTAAGTGTACTTTTAAAACTTTGACATCAGAGATGTCACAGGCTGATTCATCATTTATATGCACCATGAATGGACTCATGCAGATGAATCGGTTCATCTCTCTCTCCTCCAAGATTCTCTTTCTCCAACAATTGATATGACTCCTGCATGTGCCAGCTCGGATGAGGGATCGCTTTTCCCACTGGAGAAGCCCTTACAAGGAAGTGGGCATGCAGCCATGTCTATGGTCCACGATACTAAAAAGATGGTTGAAGATTCTGGATGACAAAAGGTCCACATCAATTTTACTCAAATCTTGAATTCATTTGTCAAAGATAAACACCACGCAAAGGCAACATAAATGCAACACTGCCAACAAACTGATTTATAAATTATTACTTTTCCTTTTATAAATTTGTTAAAAATTTATTAGCTTATTAATTTTTAGAAAAAATTGAACATAGATATATTTTATGATTTTGTTCACAATCCAAAATTGAAATTTCGAGGTGTGAAACCACTGTACTATTAGTTGGTGATCCTGTCCGTAGCAATTGAAGTTTGAAGAAAAGATGGTAGCGACTGATACACTACAAGAGAATCGAGCATTCGTCCTGCAGCCCCGTTAGTACCGGTTGTTGCAGCCGGTACTAACGAGGCTGCCAATTTAGTACCGGAAGCTCGGTACCGGGCGCATAACCGGTACTAACATGGCTTTGCGCCCGGTACTAAAGGTCTGTTTTTCTAGTAGTGATAGGGTGCTGCACCATGTTTTAATTGGTCAGTATGTTTGGTGAATGACGACATAGCAATGGCTAGTTCTTTTCAAGGTGTCTATTATACATGTTCGTCATCGCCCATTGAACCCTTCTTGTCAACAAGGTTACTAATAGCCATAGTTAAGATCAAGATAATGAGAAGCACAATAGGTTGCAAATTTCTTACTCCATCAAGATTGAGGGCATAGTGTTTGGAGTGTAGCTAGTGTGCATCCATACATCTCCAGGGGTTGTTTAGGTCAAGTGAGTATCTTTATTGTTACTATTGGAGATCGGCACAACTTAAACAGATTGTTTAGGTGAAGTGACTTACTATATTGTTACTCTTAGCAGTTTAGGTCAAGTGGTGTGATTGGTGTGTGGTCAACGAGAGTATTATCAGAAGGCCCAAGAGTTGAAGAATGGATATCAACTAGACAACACTTGATCCTTAGTGGATTAAGGGGTACATAGTTAGATTTTTTGCTGGTGCTCAAAGAAGGAATAGCGGAGAGTACCAACTCTTTAATACCTCACAAATTTAATTACATATTTCATTTCCCATAATTTTCTATGTTATCATATGATTGGAACTCGGGTGCGATAAAATTTGATTATAGAAATATAAGCACTTTTCAATGTTTATTATATGAGGTGAAACATTTTATCTTGCGAAAATTTGTGGAAGCTTATTTCACCCTTTTAGATTTCTTGATCCTTTAAAGCATCACATCTTAAAACCAAATAGAGGCTGTGTTACAGCAAGGATTTCGTTCCTTACAAATCCTATGCATAATTGGTGTAGAATACTAAATGAAATTTTTTGTTCTCCATGATTTATTCACTTCAATGTTAATTCTCTTGTTGAAGCCGTTCTTGGCATATTAGGACTCGAAGCGGGTCCTGATGGAATGACTCATATCCTATTTAATTCGTATCTAAATTTAATATTCCTCCTAGTCCTTTTTTCCTTGTTTTATTTCGTATCTGAGAATCCATCGTACTCTATGGATCAAGCTCTATTCAACTAACAGCAAGGTATGATATACACATGAAAAACGTGGAGAGCAACCCATGTGTGGAGAGCAACCCATGTCTGCTGGGACGATGATTTTGACAAATCCCCATACCCATCCGTGTCTTAACGCTTTATGGTACTGGTACCTTCCCGTTACTATTTTTCGTGGTCATGAGTTCATGGCACGTCTTCACCACCTTTATGTGCTTGTATGCTTCCTACCATAGATTTTTCTGCGGTCCCAGTTGGTCACTTCCACCGTTGGATCGAAGTAGGGGACACTAATCCACAATACGATACAAGGTTGCCAATTTTATTCGTTGCACCAAAGGAAGTTATTTTCTGAACTGATTACGACTCGGAGGATGCTGTAAAATTTTTCAGTAAGTCATAATCACCTGTTTTTTCACGTGTTTGACGTGATATAGTTTCAGAGGTAGACGTACTAGCTAGTAGCTATGTTAGCAATACATATGTTTTCCTCCTGTAGTAACACCCCCCTGTTCCCATGCCAAGTACTATATATCTGCATCCTTCAATCCTTCAAGGATCACGAATCTCAACCCTTGCTTATATTTCAAATGGCTTTGATTGTGCTCGTTGCTGCACTACTTGCCTTGTTCGTCCACCTGATCATAAAAAATCACAGGTTTTACTGCATCTACAACCTCCCTCCTGGAGACTTTGGCATCCCAGTTGTCGGCCAGACCTTCTCCCTCCTCCACTCTCTGCGCAGCAACACTGATGACCAATGGTTTAGAACTAGAATAAAGAAGTACGGTCCTGTGTCAAAGATGTCAGTGCTCGGCTCACCGACGGTATTACTTGCTGGTCCGGCGGCGAACCATTTCATATTCACCAACGAGAGCCAAACAAACCGTCTGTCTGTTGGGCTTCCCTTTTGCCTTCTTTGTTGGCAAAGATGTCTTTTAGGGTCAGTTGGGCTTCCTTTTTGCCTTCTTTGTTGGCGAAGAGTTCTTTTAGGTAAGTAACCTATTTAAAACTAGCAGCAGTTGAGCTTCTCGAGTGCTCTTCCCCTCGCTACAGTTGTTTGAGGCGAACAACAGGCGATCTCCCGATCCCGGCCCGATCTTGCCGATTCCTTCCCTCTGGTGCCCTCATCGGCGTCGAAGGAGTGGAATCGGTGAGGAATCGTAGTCGGCTGTCCATATCTACTACATATAGATGTAGTTTATAGCTTGATAAGCTAGGTTTAGGGTTCCCCATGGCGATGTGCTCGTCTGAGGACTTTTGGTCCTTGCTGGCGTTGGATCTCCGACGTAGGGTGAGGAAAGTCTACCTCTATTACAGCATTGTCTTCAATAAAGCTGCAGAATGGAGGGTTGATTACCTTTGCAGCGGATCTCGTGGGCGACATCGCCGATGTCAGGAGAGCGGATCCCATTCGGGTGTGACCTCCGTCGACATCTCCGGTGGCTTCACGATCTTCGTCGGTGGTGGCTGCAACAGGTTCATCTACCAGCTTGTCTTGGGTTGGTTTTTAATCCCACCATTCTTGGTGGTTTGCTTTCCCTCCTGGGAGTGCCTTTGCTCGGTGTGATGGGTTCCTGACGATTCTTGTGGCGTGGTATGGTACGTCGCTGGTTTCGACATGCTACTCTCTGTGCCAATCAAACTCTTAGGTGTCTCGTCTGCGTAGGGGTCGGCTTCAAGTTGCAGTAGGATGCCCCGATAGCTGGCGACAAGCACGACCGGGCTGTTCTTGCAAAGATTGGATTGTAATTTTTGTATCTTTGAAGGATGTCTTTGTGAGATTGGAAATGTAAACTGTCAAGATAATATATGAAATCAAACCCGGTTTCTCAAAAAAAAAAAGATACGTAACCTATTTCGTTTACAGAGACCCATATCACAAATAGGTCTCCAATTTTGAGTCCTATTGTTGGAAGACAGTCCAAATAGGTTAATTAGCTTAACAAGTCCAAATGTTCTGGAAGAGACAATGTGTAAGAACAGCTCCATCTTGCCACGTACCGCCATACAGATGCTATAGCTCATGTCACCCGAAATAGGACAGTCGCACATGATCTGCAGCATGTCCACATTGTTCAGGCTAGGCGAATCATAACCTGGACAGAACCGCTCAGAACATGAAAAACACACAGTGCTTAGACCCGTAATAAATTTCACATAGAAGTGCAGGTAAGGAGACATCCCAGCAAAACAACAGGCATAGGTTCAATAGTTTAGACCAGGGCAGCCCTACCAAATATTTACACAGAAGGAAGATATGCACACAAAAGGCCTGGGAATTCTCCACTTGCTAATACTAGTATTTGCACCATGGAGTACAGCTGACCGGTTCGTGGAGGATGATTTACCACGGTGCTGCAGCAGCACTACTGAAGCGCTGCTCAGCAGACAGATATGACGCCTCAAGTGTGCCAGCTTCTGTTTCGAGCCCTACGATCTCTGAAGCATAGTTCACCTTCAGTGAGATAGCAGAGCGCATTATACAGCGGAAGAAATAAGCCTGCAGTTCAAGCTGACGGACGGTCATATTTAGAATACCAATTTGGGTGCCCAGGTGCCTATCATCAGCTTCTATGTGAGAAATCTTCTTCCCCAAGTCTCTAATGGCACCTTGAAATCCAGCAGTGCCATTCCTTATGTGCAGCAGTGTTTCCAACCGTGATCGCAGAAGCCTGACATCGAAACCATCCGCCTCCAACGAAGAAAGTCCCTTCATCTTCTCTTCAAAAAGTGCATCATCGTCGTGAATACTCAGCCGCCTTATGCTTTCTGCCATATTGGCAAAAGAGAGCATCAAACCCAATGCCATGCCCTCTCGAAACTCTGGAACATGCTGCTTGAACTTATAAAAATTTGGTCGTTGCGGCATGTTACGGAAAACTTCCATTGCTTCAATCTGCTCCCACATCGGTGAGGTCTTCATGAATGGAACACTCCCAATAGCCAATGGTTCTGTTGGTGGATAGGACATGATGCTCTCATGGACATCACGAGATCTCTGCAACAAGGAGAGGCAAGTGCCCTGTGTTCTGCTTGGAACATACTTGGGCACTGGCATACGCTCAGAATCTTTTGGATCAATCAATGTGTCACCTTGTTCTGCTTCAGTAGAGTTGCTCATACTGATAGAAGAGAACGGCGTTATTCCTGAATTCTTGATAGATTGGCTACCTTCAGCTGCAAACTCTACCATGGCTAAACTATTTTGTGACACTCCATGTTGTTCATGATCTGTTAAATCGTTCAATGTGGGTAAGGAAATAGCTGAGGAAAGACCAGTAGCACTGGCCTGCTTAGTATCAGGTATATGACAGATGTTTTCTTGGTGAACCGCCTTGCTCATGCCATACCTCTTGCTAACCTCACAATTCTCACTGGACAGCAACAGATTCGGAACCACACCACCCATAATAGAGTCGTTTTCAGTCGGCACACAACTTCCGACACACTCCATCATGGCCTCCATGCAATCTTTTCCCCTAGTATTCTCACTACTCTCCACTGAAGGTAGCAAATGGACATTAGCATCATCGGCCGAAATAGAAGACTGCTGGCAAAATTCTTCACAAGTGCCTTGCTCCATTATTGTTGCAGACTTCTCAGCATTGGCTGCCTTGTTTTCACAGCGAGTTGAATAATATGAAGAGAACACATGTGCCTGACTTGAATTGTCCAATGTCGAAGTGATAGATAATGCTGACTCCTCAATCAGAACACTAACTTTGGTAGCACCATGTTGTGCTCCTCTAATACAATCCTCTTGGTGAAATGTGTCTGCTCCAATTGGAACTCCAGTTGGTATGATCTCATCTGCAACACTACTCTCCCTCAAAAAAACACTAATTTCCTGTGAACCTGAAATAATGGAATGCACATGATCTAAGAATTTGCAGTAAATCAAGACGTTACTGATCTCTATGTAAAAGTAGTACATATACCTTTATCGTCCTTTAGTCGTCTTGGGTCAGTGCAAGTCACTATATTTCCTTCTGAATGTAATACAGAACCAAGATCTACATTCTTAGGCAGATCATTGTCATCGTCGTTGTTCAGTTCAGTGGCTGTGAAATTGTTGAAGTTAGCTAATTTTAGAGATTTATTAAGCAAGCAAATGTGGAAAGCTAGTAGTGCAAGACATACATTCTTCAGAGATAGCTGCAAGCTTGGTGCCTCCCTTAACTTTTTTACCAGCCAACCTTTTCCTTTTAAGCATCTACAGATGTAAGGAGCAATCATGGAATATTAGAAAACATTAATTATCGTCCGTGCTATGATTTAAAGAGTTACAGAGATTATGCTAATAAATTAAAAAACTCACAATTTTAGGGGTCCCTCCTAATAGCTCTGGTGTTTGAGGAGAGACACTCTCCTTCAGTCTTTTCCTGGATAGGTAAGTTCCAGAAAATGATCCCGAATTGATGTTCTGTTTAGAACCAGTCATCAGACAATGACCTTCACTATATGCTTGCTTTCCTTGGCCGGCAAATAGTCTTTTCGTGGGCAGAGCAGTTTGAGAAAATGATCCAAATTTGAGGTTCTGTTTAGAACCAGTCATCAGATTATGACCTTTATCATTTGTTTGCTTCCTCTGATCAGTAAATGTCTTAGCTGATCCTACAATGCTGCCAAAATCTATGATATGTGATTGCATTCCGAAAAGTGGGCCCTGTGGGAGAGGCCTTAGTTGTCCAAATGCTCCAAACAAGGAAGCTTGCAACTGTCCAGTATGTGGTAAAGAGGGCATGCTAAGCATTTGAGAAGAGGATAGTTCAAGTTGACCACTTAGAGATAGATTAGGATCATATTTCAAATTACAAAATCCTGTCACTGATTTTTGTGAAGGAACTTTCAAGTGGGACTCGAATGATAATACTGTGTTTTGTTGCTTCACCACTTCTTCAGGAAAATAGCTTGGCATACAATTAATTTGATCATTTCCATTACACACCAGCAACTCAGGAGAGACTTGTTTTTTTGAACTGAAAGGAGAGACTTGTTTCAATATTACATCTTCATCACTAACCTTCTTCTTAAGGAAAGAGCCAGGTTCATCTCTGATCTGTTCACTATCATTACATGGTGCCAATGGAACAAGATCAACAATGTCATTACATGATGCCAAGGTAGCAGAAATTGGACTTTTATGTGGTGTTAATTGAGGCCTTCTATTAGCAGGTTTCTGAAATGGAAATGACATCACACCACCAATGAGATATTCTTCATAAAAAATATTAACTCGTCAATACACCAGAGCTCCAGGATTTTGGAAGCTCATACTTTGTGTTGGTTGAACTGATAACTATATGAGGTCAATGTAATTGAAATGAATGAAGGAAGAACAAAGTACTTTAACCTTGATTAAAAGAAGAAAAAGAATCTAATGATGAGTTGAAAAAAGCATTAAATGTCCCCACTATTTATTAAGATGTTTGGATCCGTACAAAGAAAACATATAGCATGTGCAAGCTAAATTAAACCAATTAATGAGATCAGACAATAGATGGAAGATGTCAAGCATAGCACAAACAATGAACAAAGGTACATTTGAGCAAATGGACAATGTTCCAAGGAAGCTAGTTAAATACCCTTGCAATAGTTAACCTCATTCAATCATTCATTAAGTAAAAGAACATCAAGCATATTTAAAAGAAGACAAGCAGATCACACAAAAACTAGTAAAGAAAGAAGGATATATAGATTAATATGTACCTCAGGCAAGGAGCGCACCCACTTTCCATGATACCAGTTATACTTTGGCCTAAGCTGTGTATGGTCAACAGTCAACAAATCCACACATTCCACATCATCCACGTCTGTCTCTTTGTTCTTGATTTTAATAACATACTTCTTGGTAGATTCATTATCCAAAACCTCTAAAACAGCACCTGTCCACCAGCTACCTTCATGAAAGACCTCCACGTGAGAAGATGGCGGAAATCTGTACTTAGAGTCCATGCGAATGATGTTCCGTGTTGGTCGAATATATTGAGAATCTAGAATCTCAGTAAGCTGTTCCCCATCCTCCCTTACATTTCTGTATTGTATTAAGAAACTTGTGGCACCGATTACTTTCAGAATAATAGCTGGACTCCAGTACTTGCCAAAGGTTTTTGCAGACCGACTCACTTCGACTTGGCTTCCATCTCTCAATAGCGGCATTCCATTTCCCTGCACAGAATAAAGAGGATTAGAATGTACATACTTCAGCTTCCTTTATGTGATTACAACACTCTTCTTTAGGTAGAATTTAGGTCATTACAACATATCATCTCAGCCTTTAAATTAACAATCAAGAGCATGCAGATTGTAAAGGACTAAAATTTTCTTGGCCTTCATGCCCCAGTTTAATTAAAATAACTGAAATATTTTTACTTAAGAAAATCCATGTGCCCATTTCTACTATACAAACATTTAATTTAAGAGAACGGCTATGTGTCCATGTATGACCTGCTGCAGCCGATTATTGACTGGGCCCACATCGGTGAAATCTGGATAGAGCAAATGCTACATTCCTTCTTGTACCGTTTCTCTTAATTTGACATATCATAGCTTACGGGAAAAAAACGCATTTTACATCTCATAAACGACAAAGCAGGTTTACTGAAAATGTGCATGGGCGTGGAGCTTGTGAAACCTTTTTTAGTTTAAACATATAAGTACGGTAATTTCCTCATTGTCAGGGTATGGGACCACCGGACTACTAAAAACAGAAATTAAATGACGTGTCAAAATTTAATCTTTCAGCAGCATACAAGAAGAGAAACAGTTTCGACATTCAAGTAGTTACCAATGGCTGAATCACCCGGGTTGTTGGGTATACAGCCCCTTTAACATTCCATACAAGCACGAAATACTAGTCACATTTGATCGCCAAAGTAGGAGGAGCCAGATCGCTTACCGCCTCTGCAGCGGAGACCCAGCGCCCTCCCTGGAACACGCGGTTCGGACGCAGCGCCGCCTCCTCGAACTCCAGCAGCTCCCGCGACGTCGGGAAGCACACCTTGTACACCCGCCGCGGGGGCCGCGGAGCGGTCTCCAAGTCCGGCGGTACGGGCACTGCGCAGACAACGCCGGCCCACCAGCCTTCGTTGTGGAACGCCTCCACCATCTCGTGCACCGCGAACTGCCGTGGCGGCGCGGGGGGCGGCCGCGGGCGCACGTCCGTGGCGGCGGCGGGCTCCCGCAGCGGCGAGCTCCCGTCCTTGCTCCGGACGAGCGTGGAGTAGGCGACGACGTAGTCGAGGCCATCGCCCTGGTAGCCGACGACGGTGGCCTCGTAGAAGGAGCCGGCGAATCCGATGTCGTCGCTGCGCACCTCCACCAGGGCGCCGAGCGGGAACAGGGCCGGCTCCTCCTCCACGGCCGCCGCCTCGTCCCCTGGCTCCGTGCTGGCCCGGGCTCGCCTCCGCGGGCGGCCGCGCGGCATTGCGGTCGAGCAGCCAATCTGGAGCTCCTGGGGGGTTGTTCTTGGTCGCTCCGGTCGACAGCGGAAGGGAAGAGCGTGGCGTTCCGTACTCTGTGACTGTGGGGCAATAGGGAGGCGGAGGCAGCGAGGGAGGGGTTTAATGGTGGTGCAGTGCGGTGGTGGGAGGTCCCGAGGCGATGGGAGCGGACGGCCCGGATGGATGCTGCGGGGGCACGCGGCCGACACGGATGCCGATCAGAGTGCGTGGGGGAGTGGTGCGGGAGCGGTGAAACGACGGGGCTGACAGGAGGGTACATGGGTGGAGGATGGCGACGCCACGATGTGGGTAGCCGTGTAGTAGGCGTATGCTGCTCGCCTGGCAGCCTCCGTTTGACCGCGACGACACACCAGTGTTAAAAAAACCGTTCAAACCCGGTTTTCGCGGTAACCGGTCTTACCGCTCCGGTCCGGTTGCAAAACCGGTCGGTAACCGGTCCTAAAAATACACTATAAAACCGCTCTCACCGGTTAACCGGCCGGTTTCCACCGGTTACCGGACCGGTTTTTCCGGTTTCTACAACCGGCCATTCAGCGGTTTGGTGAACCCTGCGACACACACGAGGCTTCTCGACACCACACTGGCCACCGGGGCTGGGACCGAGACGGTGTTACGTGTGAGAGATAAATAGGAGAGGAGGGAGATAAATAGGAGAGGTGAAAAAACAATTTTTAGGATGCGTGTTCTGTGAGGGGATGAATAGGAAGTAAAAAGTACTTCTGGGAAGTAAACACAGCCCGAGCTCGAGTGCCTATGCCCGGCCGTGTGGATTCTGATGCCAGAACTGCGACACTGCTGAGTTCGGGCTTGTTTAGTTTAGAATGTGTTTAGGTACAAAATATTTCTAAAAAACACTATTTATCTAAATTTTTTCTATTCATCATATCTTTCCCACTCACAGAACACTATTCATCTATAGTGTATTTTTTGGTCTACAATATTTTTTCGGGAATTTTCTCTAATATAAACACACCCTTAAAATGTTTGATGAAGCTGGTGTTTTCTATGAGTGGTATGGTTATCATTGTGTCAATTTGGTGGAAAGTTAAGAAACTAAACAAGGCATTAATATCCTAGGGTATTACGCAATTTATGCTTTGAATCTGTCTAAACTTGTCTCTTATCACCTTCGCCTTACAAATCTCGACGACTTAGTTCCCAAAGCCCTCTCTTGGGTTATCGCTTCGAGATCCAGTCAGCATAAATCATCATCCACGGGATTCTACATCAATCATCACCAAGTTCGAAGAAGGCCCAACTTTCCTCTTTGGGTCATGGTTATGCGTCGCCAATCAACACGATGACCTCCATCGCGAGCTCCACGACGACGCAGCAGTGCAGCATAAGCGCCTTCACCACCCGCGCGAGCCACCCCGCGCCACCTGTCCAAGATCTCCAACCCCGACACAATCTCAGGGCCGTATCTAACACAGAGGAGCACTAGGAAGCCGAAGCGGAGTTCTACTACGACACGTGATGCCCTTGGCGACACTATTCCCAAGTTGGAGTCCCAACCCATCCACAACCATGCCTAGTGTTAGATTATTAGGCTTGGCTCATATGAATAATCCTAAGTAAATCTCAAAATCCCATTAGCACTTGAGGGGTACGCCATCTATTAGTCCTATACTGCTAATGGATGAGGATGTGGGGGGTTTCCTCCCAATAAATAGGGACCACCTCTCGCATGGAAGAAGTGCACCATAGACTCTATACGGGGAATCCCCTAGGTTTGGGAGTACCTAAGAAGATCTATACGAGTTAGGATTTTGCTACTTCTCATCGCTGCGTTGTCATCGTAGTATACTCCATCCCGAGCGCCGGCGTGCACCGGCGAACGGGAGAGCAGGTCTCCGGAACCAGTCGTCTTCGAGATCCTGCACCGGGAGAGGGCGAATAAGGATTTTGGGAAGCGCTGCGCGCAACTGCTCAAGAAGTCTTCACCACGGGTCGTCCTCCATCCAAGTTTGGTGTTGTAGCGTACCTTCATCTGCAATATCATCTGCTACGCTCCGTTCGCAGAACCGTCGTCGTTCCGACTGCGCCGTTCGTCTTCCCTGCGGGGCTTTCTCAGTACGTACAATATGTTTTAATCATGTTTTCTGATATCATGATTATATTGTTCGTACTGCCTAGTCTGCTAGAGATTTGTGTGCTAGGATTGTTTATCGTCATGTTTAATCTAGTTCGGAAATTAAACTTACAATTGTCTATATTTTCGACAATCCAAAAACCTTATTATTGGCAATCTGTTGATTTATCGAGGGCTTGTTTCACTGAGTCATTGAGGCCAGAAAAGTTTTCTGGTGTGAATTTTAATATACGGAAATCCAAGGTTCGCCTCTGGTTTACTACTATGCACATGTGGGAGACGAGGCTCGTCAAGCCTAAGGGCGAACTAACTACTGAAGAGCAGAAAAAATTTGATGGGATGCATCATGAGCAATCTATGTGACGGGTTGGTCCATGTCTACATAGAAAAGACAGATGCGAAGGCGTTCTGGAATGCTCTAGTTGCTAAGTATGACGCAACAAATGCAGGCAATGAGCTATACCTCATGGAGAGCTTCCATGACTACAGAATGGTTAACAACCGTTCTGTAGTGGAACAGGAGCATGGGGTGCAGTGCATTGTCAAGGATCTTGACCTCCTTAAGTGTTCTAATCCCAACAAGTTTGTGGCTGGGTGCATTATTACAAATCTGCCTTTCTCGTGGAGGAGCTTCCCGCACAACTCTGAAACACAAGAGACAGGAAATATCAGTTGAAAACCTAATAGCATCTTTTGATGTTGAAGAGAAGGCTCGGAAGAAGGATGCTACTAAGAAGGGAGGTCAGTCCAGCGCCAACATGGTCCAGAAGTTCTCGCGTACAGGCAAGAACAACAACAACAACAAGGGAAAAAACAAGCCCATGAAGACTGCTACCTTAAAGAAGAAGAAGAATAAGGCTAAGATGTAACACCCTAAAAATGTCTTTCTTGAATTTGGTAAATAAAATTTGTTTTTTTTATGTTAAAATGCTCATAATTAATGTAGGGAAATAATTTTTTTTGAGAAATTAAAAGCAAATATAAGGTTTAGAAACATTGTTATGCTTTTATGCTGGTGCATTTCTTTTGATTGTTGAATTCAAAATTTGAATTGAAATCAAATGAGTGTTTGAAAAAGACTAAAAGAAAAATTCTTTCTTTTCCTCTCTCCTTTTTCTTTTCGTTCTTTTGGCCCGACTCAACCTCTCTCTCTTTCTCCCTCCACCGCGCGGCCCAGCAAGCCTTCACGCAGCCCAGTCCGGCCCAGCTAGCCAGCCGTACCTCCCCTCTCTCTCACTTTCTGCGGCTGATCGTCGGGTCCCACCCGTCATCCCCTACCCCGCGCCAGGCCGAGCCTGGGTCGAACTCGAGCTCGAGCTCGAGTCCGACCGCGTCGCCCGTTCTTTTGCGTGGCCCGCATGCTAATGCACCGCCATGGCCCTTATAAAAGCGCCGCCGCAGCCCCTTGAAGCCCTCGCCCAACCCTAGCCGCCGCCCGAGCTCTTGCGCACCGCCAACCCTAGAGCTTCGAGCCGCTGCTGCCAATCCACTGTTCCGCCGCCTTGCCGTCGACCAGAGCCCGTCCCGGAGCTTCGCACGGAGGTGAGGAAGCTTCACCGCTAGCCCGCGCTCGCTCTCTCCGTCTCTATCATCCGCGCGAGCTCGCCCGCGTCCGCAAACCGCCGCCGCTCGTCGCCAGCCGCCACGCGATCCTCGAGGATGACCCCCAAATTGAGATCCCCGTACTCTCCTCTTTCTCCCAAGCCTTGAACCACTCAAAACCGAGCCCCATAGCCCTGGTTTCGCCTCGCTCCGGCGAGCCTCCGCCGCGGCCGTGGGCGGCGCCGCCGCTGTCCGGCGACCCAGCGCCCCCAATCAACCCTAGCCGCTAGATCGCGATCCAACGGCCCAGATCGGATCGAGTTTAGGTCAAACCGAGCCCATACCAGTTAGCCATGGCGATTTTGCAAATTAGCCCTGCCTTTTCGCAAAATCAACCCACCGTCCTGTGTAGTTCAAAACTATTTACGGTTTTAGTCCTTTTTCTTTTGTTTTAACCCCTGAGCTTTTGAAAAATAGAAGCCACTATCCAGAGCCGCCATTTTACCCTTTAGCCCTCGAGTTTTTATACGAAATTATGTTTCCAGTGCTCGGTTTCTTTCAAAAACCCCCTGGAAGCCTAAAACTTTCACCAGCAAGCCTCTAGAACCCATTCTATGCGTCGTTTCTTCATTTTAGCTCTGATTAGAGTGATTTTCACGCTCATGTGTTCGTAATAAAGCGTACAATTATTCTAAAGCTTTCTTTTTATCATTTTTTATGTTTGGTATACTGTTCTAATTAGATATCTTGTTTGCATGTATGTGTGGATGCTTGTGTGGTGATCGATGTGAGTAGTTGACGAGTCGTTCGAGTTCGCCAACGATCCCGTTCCCGGGGAGCAAGTGCAGCTGCAACAGTTCGTTGAGGAAGGCAAGTATAACACGGACAATCCTTGCTACCTATACACAATTTAATCATACTTTCATATGCATGTGTCTGATTTTGTTATACACTAAGGTTGTTCCTAGTCTTTGCCTTATTTCTTGTTTACCTAGGTTTTATGCATTATGGTTAGTATTTGCTACGCGCTGAAATCAATAATTATTTAAATGCTAATACTAAATTAATGGTTCACTTCAATAATGGTTAAAAGATGCTTTTTAGCAACATGGTTCGGGGAGCTAGAGCATGTGCTTCGTGCTTTGTTCTAGTGTCTCTATAAGGTTTGGTTTAGGGAATTAGAGCATGTGCTTCGTGCTTTGCTCTACTGTCTCTCTGTAAGGTCCGGTTCTTAAAGCGGCAACCTAGGATCTTGTTCGCCGCTGTTGGTACTATAATGGCTCTGATCTTGGATAATTAGCTTGTACGTCTTTAGCTCACTAGTGGTTACCGAAAGACGTATGTGGGGAACATGGGTGAGAGTATACTTTGATCCATCGAGGACGGATTGATCCGTTGGCTATGTCTCGTTAGGCAAAGTCCCGTGTCGTAAGCGCCTGATGTATGACAGCTTCACACGTTGCGATGATTGCGCTCTCGCTCTGGACGCCATTGACCCCCTCATGTTGCACCCTGAGCGTACGTCAATCTCGATGCATTGGTTATGCTGCCTATGTTGAACGAAAACGGCTACTGTGCTTGTTAGGGTGTTTTATGAAAATCCTCGTAGCATAAGTTCTTTCGGATTTATGTGACTAGCGGGTAAAGGGCGAAACCTCTGCAGAGTGTAAATCTATCATGATAGCCATAAGCTCACGGTCACGAGCGTCCTGGATCCTTTTTTATTAGAAGATGATGTTATAGGATGAAGTTGGTATATTCTATAATTAATAATACATTATTATTATTATTGGCTTTATAGTTGGGATTCTACTCATTTGTAGTAATTTGGTTGATAATAAAATGAAACAACTAAAAGTGCTAATGCAGTTTAACCGTGTCAAGCCGTTAAGTAAGATGGTTTACTTACACTTGCAACTATTCAACAAAATCCCAGATGGGTATCAGATGGATCAATGAATGATCAGTCGCTTGCTGAATTTCCGGAGGATCTGCCGTACTTCTAGATATGTTCAACCAGTCGGTGTCCCTGTGGACTTGAGGCTCTACTTAGTTAAGAAACGTTTAATAATAATAAGACTTCCACTGTGTTATTTGTGTAAGACTATGTGTTGTGTTAAACTCTGATGTAAATTATTTTATTCAAGCATTGTAATCTCTGTGTTCCATATTTGTAATCTATATGTGTTCTGTAGATATCGTGGGCACACATATGGAAGCATTCGGGTTTCTCTGAATTCTTGGTGTTACATAGATGAAGTATTTTACTTGTGGTGAGCTAGGACACTTCTCCAAGGATTGTCCAGATCGTGCAGACTGCAAGGGAAACAAAGCTAAGGAGCCCAAGGATGTCAACATGGTTACCATTGGCAACACTAATGGGGACGGTAATTTACCTACTGTACTTTTAGTTTGTCAATCCATGAGTTGGTGGCTTAATATGGGTTCTAATGTTCATGTGTGTGCTGACATATCCATGTTTTCTTCCTACCAGGCCGTCCGAGATTCTTCCGTGCTGATGGGCAATGGGTCACATGCTTCTGTTCATGGTATTGGCATGGTCGATTTGAAGTTTACTCCGGGAAAGATCGTGTAGCTAAAGAACGTGCAGCATGTCCCCACTATCAACAAGAATCTCGTGAGCGGGTCGGTCCTGGTCAAGGACGGGTTTTAAAGTAGTGTTAGAGCCTAGTAAGTTTGTCGTGTCGAAACATGGACAATTCGTTGGTAAAGGCTGTGATTGCGGAGGCTTGTTCCGCTTTTTCCTTGCTGATTTTTAAGTGTTAGCATTAGAGATCTGAGAAGCATTCCATAGGCTTGACCACTTGTGGTGAATCCGTGAAAAGCTTTGAAGCATTTGTTACTCTTGGAGGTTCATCCTCCTAGATGGTTAGAGGTTGCTCGTGAGCTCCCAAACTGTGTGGTGAGATGCGGGAAGTTTGTGAAGGTTGCGCTTCGCCTCTGCAAGGGAAGAAGCAAGCTAGTAGAAGTGGGGAAGTGGTTTAAAGAGACCCGACTCGGTGGAAGGAGTTGAAAAAGACTCGCTTCCTAAAGAGTTCCTCAACGGAGAGTAGGATCCTTCATGCTAGGAGTAGCACGTGGTGGATCCGAACTTCGGTCAAACAAATCCTCTTGTCTCCTTTGTGGTTTGCCTCACTTACTTCATTCTAGCAATTATATTTGTGCTTCCGCTTTGATATACTTTTGGTGTGCTTGTCTTGTGTGTAGAAACTAGTTGCATCTCTTGATATACTTTTACAAGCATTGCAAGAACTTTGATTGTGCTAGAACTTGTGAAAAAGGGGAAAATTGGTGTTGCTGTCCCTATGAAACAGGTCATGCCAGTTTTGGTAAATAGGCCTGGCCGGTTTCTGTCCCTGTCAACTCATTCTCTGTATAACCGGCCTAGCCAGTTTGTGGAACCGGCCTAGCCTGTTTGGCACTGACAGAAGGGATTAGTTTTTGTAATTTGCAGGTAACGCCTATTCACCCCCCCTCTAGGTGACATCACGGTCCTTTCAGTTATCTAGTATGTACTATGAGTTATGGGATACACTATTCTGGGCACCCTGCTGTGCTAGAGGGATATAGTGACTCGAACTAGATTTCTGATGTTGATGAGCTTTATGCCATGAGTGGGTATGTGTTTACCTTGGAGGTGGTGCTATATCATGGAGGTCTTGCAAACAGACCATTTTAATGAGGTCAACCATGGAAGCGGAACTAACCGCTTTAGACATAGCTACTGTTGAGGTTGAGTGGCTGCGTGAGCTCTTGATGGACTTGCCTGTGGTTAAAAAACCAGTGCCAGCTATCCTTATGGACTGTGACAATCAAACGGTGATAGTCAAAGTGAACAGTGCTAAGGATAATGCGAAGTCATCAAGACATGTCAAGAGACGATTGAAGTCTGTCAGGAAGTTGAGAAACTCCGGAGTAATAAGTGTGACTTATATTCAAACTAACAAAAACCTGGTAGATCCTTTTACAAAAGGATTATCACGGAATGTGAAAGACAATGCATCGAGGGAGATGGATATGAGACCCGTGTAAGTTGCCACAGTAGTAACCCAACCTATGTGATCGGAGATCCCGTGAATTAGGACCTGGGAAGAACAAGCTGTTGGTTGACTAAGGAGAGCATTAATTGAACCCTCTCTAAGTGAAGATGCAATACTCTCGGATTCTGTAAGTCAGTTTAGCAATATGCTTTAATGTGTTTCTGTTGGCTTAACGTGGATATGTCAACTTTATCAAATGAGGAGATAGAATGTTGGCAACTCGACTCTCAAGTTACTAAATTTTTGTGGAGATCTTTGAGTCATGATGTGCAGGGAATTCTGTATAGACTTTGGAGTTTAGATGCACATTTTAATTGGAAACTGATTGAGGATATATATAATGATGATGACGACAATGATGAGAAAATTAAGGAGAAATCACTTGGGGAGTGTTCAACATCATCAGCAACCATCAATGAGCCTCAAGTGACATTACTCAAGTAAGAAGAAGGCCAAGAGAATGAAAACTCTGTTACACTGCATAAACAGGCATGGCCGGTTTTTCAAACAGGCCAGGCCGGTTTTAGCAGAGGAGCAGCTCTAAGGGCTAAGAAGTGCTCAAGGCAGCGATCAATAAAATGTTCAACTTCAACAAGTTCTTTATCTTCAGTAGATGAAGTTCACTCATGCTTGATGGCCAAGAAGAAGAAGGCCAAGAAAGGAGGAAGCCAAAACATTAAGGTAGCTAGTTCTTTTGCTAAAGAACTTGAGCTCCTTAAATCTGAACACTCTTCTTTGGTCTGTAAGTATGATTCATTGGCAAGAGATTATGCATGTGCTACTCAATCTTTGTCTTGTATAGCTCTCTATGAAAATGCCAACGAAATGCTCATAGCTCAACTTAAGAAGCTCACTAGTGAGCATATGGTTTTGCAAGCTAATCACAAGGAACTTGAGTGTTCACATGAGAAGCTTGTGGAATCATATGCTATGCTAGATATAGCTCATGAGGTTGTGGTAACATCGGTAAAATCTACTCAACCTCTCTCTCACACATGCACATGCTCACTAGTCAATGTTGATTTATCATGCACTAAAACTTGTTGTTCTCAAGTAAGCCAATCTAGCATTGAGCATGTATATGTAGAATCTTATGAGGACGACCTCATTGCTCAAGAAAGAGAAGAACTCATGCAAGAGGTTGAAGAGCACAAGAAAGGATCAAATGAGTTTAAGGGAAAAGACAAGATGCAACCTTCTCAAGATAACCATGATATCATGGTGAAGAAGCTTGAGAAGGGATCAATCTCAACTTGCTTATCACCTCAACAACATATCAAAAAAAGCATGAGCAAGATTGAAGAAAAGAACAAATTTGAGCATATCAAATGCTTCAATTGCTCAACAATGGGACACTTTGCATCATCGTGTCCCACCAAGCACAAGGGTGAAGAAGTTGCATCCAAAAAGCAAAGAAGTGTTGTTAAGAAGAGAATATGCTATGTATGCAAGGAGAAGGGACACATGATTGACTCATGTCAAAATGCTGCGAATGAGATGAGCTCTGGCCAAACAGGCCAGGCCGGTTTAGGAAACCAGGCCAGGCCGATTTTGGCAGAGACAACACAACAATCCCACAAGAAGGCAAAAGGATCACCCATAAGGATCAATAATGATTGCAGCAATACTGTGAAGAAAAATTCAAGTGATGAGATGATAAGAAAGAGCAAAAATCAAATTTGTTACACATTCCGCACCAAAGGACATATTGGTAAAGATTGTCCTAATGGTAACATTCCCGTGTCAAACCTTGTTCATTATGATTTCTCTAATCTTAGTGAGCGTAAAGTTGGTACCATGTCCACAAGAGTGATTAGTTTACCAAAAACAAGTATTAGAGCCATTTGGGTCCCTAAGCATCTCATTACTAATCTCAATGGACCCAACATGGTTTGGGTACCTAAAAGTGCTTGACAAGGTTGCAGGGGAATGGAGATGAATTGGAGGCTTGACTACTGTGAAGAAAATGTCAATAAACAACGATAGTCAAGTTATAATCTTCAAATGTGGTAACTTTTGATCCAATGTCATCTCAACAAAAAAAAACTTGTTCTTGTCATGTTTATTCCATTCACTTAATTTTTTTGTGAAATTCTATCCAATATCAATTCATTGAAATATCTCAGTTGTGCTTAAATCTCTTTAACTATGTCTCTATGCCATATGGTGCTCTTAATGGCTCTCTAGTAGAGAAATGTTTTTGATAGTGCAGAACCCATGTGGAATCAATATATAGATCAAAGAACTTGCACAAGACAGAAGTTTGATTCTGATTTGGCAAAACAGGCCTGGCCGGTTTGGCATGATCAAGGTCAGCTAGAATGATCAAATTTTAGTTTCCAGTTTACATGTCGAACCACAAGATTAGTGCAACCCAAGGTAGATATTGGTAAATCATGGGATCTTGAGAAAAATTGACTTCAAAAGGTATTTGTATTGGATTTCTCAAGACAGTAAGTCTACTTGCCCTCTACTTGGCTAAAGCACATTTAAATGCTTCAAATTCATGAATAAGATATAAAGTGTTTGATTAATCTTCTCAGATCTTGAAACTTGATTTATGGTGCATCATACAGATTATTTCAATAAACTAATGCACTAATTAAGGGGGAGCTTATTCAAACACTTAAATATCTTGTGAGACTAAAAATTTCTTCTAGTGATCTTGTAGTCTCATATACTTGTGCACTGTATGCTATATCGCCTTTGATGATAAAAAAAGGGATATTAAAGAAACAAGCTAGCATTATGACAATATTAAAATATGCACAAACTTGATGGCTAAAGGATGAAGGTATGTCTTCAAGAACTCTGTTTATTATCGTGATGCATCTAGGCCAAACTAACTTGCTAGAGTGTATTTTTGCATGTAATTGCATCAAGTCAACCTTGTTTATGCATTTTAGATATTTAGTTGATACCTTCCTCTAAAACTTGGCTTAGTGTCATGGTAACTTTCTATTGTGAGAGGTATGAGCTAAATATACTAAGTTGGTTGTTGACTTGTGTGGATGCATTCTCTCTGTGACTTAAGATAGAATTTGTGAAAACTCAACTAGCATGTGTAGGGAGTGTGAATTTTTGAAAAATATTTGGCTCTTGGTCTTTGTGACTAAATTGACCCGCTTGTGACTATTATTCCCCTTTGTTGATTGATGGCTAGTCACAAGTGCTGAAATTTTTCTCAAGTCCAAAATCTCTATCTTTATGTATTCCTATCATTCTTGGAAGAATCAAGAATTGAGATACTTAATTTCGATCATCTTATATTCTTCTGAGATATATCAAAACTTTGGATCATTATTCATATCAAATCATATATTCAAGAGTTTTGAGAAAGGTGCAAAGTCAGAATCTATCTTTTCGAGAATCCTATCTCATCTTCTCCTCTCTAGGAAGAAACAAGAAATAAACAAAAGTTTGGATAAAATCCTCTCCACTGTGCTCCATGGAATTTAAGACGAGTACATTTATCCCATCATGGATATTATTCAAAAGAATCAAGTTTTGAACCTCAAAATCCATCTTAAGCCTTATCTGCTCGGGTTCCTACTAGAAACAGGCCTGACCAGTTTAGCCAAACCGGCCTGGCCGGTTTTCACGGGTGCTGCCCATTTACTCTACCCGTGAGTAAACAGTGGCCATTCTTATCCCCATTCACTCTTTTACCACAGACACCTTCTTCTTCACCGTGCCTCCCTCCTTCTCTCGCCTCCTCTCTCTCTCCTTTAGATTTCAAGCATTCAACCATGGAGAAGCTCGGCCTCTTGGAGATTTGAGACCATCATTGTCAACTTGGCCAGTTTTGAGGCCGATTTGGATTCAAAAGACTCATCCCTCTTCTCTCCAAGGTACAACAGCCATGCCTCAATCTCGGGGTGTTCATATGGAAAGAATAAAAAAGGCGAGACAAGAACGAGTCTTTGGTAAGGGCAGCTCCAGCAGGCCTTTAGTGGCCAGTGGCAGAGTGCTAAGGGAAAGAAAGAGACCTCCTGTCAGTCATGAGATTGATGAGGAAGAACATAGCACCCATGATGATGAAGAAGATATAGACGATCCAGGCTTTCTCCTTTCTCGAAGAGAAGTTCAGGCTGCAGAAGAGAGCAGTGATAATGGTGAGGAAGAGGAAAATGAAAGTAAGGATCTCGGAGGAAGGGAAGAAGATCATGGTGAGGATGATGATTCACCACCCATGCCTACCATTAGAAAGCCTATGAGGTCAGCCGGAGCTCATGTGACTAGTTACTTTGGACATGGCAAAACTGAAACTGTGAGAAAGAAAAGAGGTGAAAATCCAATTGTTGTTGAGAGATCAGCTTAAGATTATCGCTTCCATACTAGATTTCAGCAAGACTTATATGAGACTGTCATCATGAGAAAGAAGAACATCACATCTGAGGCACAGTGGGTAGACTAGGATTACATGGCAAGGGCTAATGATTCAATTTTCAACCAAGTCATGGAAGCTTGTACTAGCAAAAAGATCAAATGAATTATGAATTTCAGATATGAGTGGAATAAGGAAGTCATTGCACAATTCTATGCCACTGTGTTCTTTGGCTACATAGGGGAAGAAAGAGGGATGTTCTGGAGGACAGAGGGCACTCTATATCAGATTTCTTACAACTCCTTTGCTGAGATCTTTGGCTTTAGGAGGTCAGATGCTAATCGCCCCAAGATCCACAATGAGAGAGTGCTTCCAGCTCAAGAAACAAAATTCATGTATCCAAGAAATGAGGCTGGAAATATTGGAAAGGTAAAGAGTTTGTACACATACTACTTTGTTCTCAACAGGCTCTTTAGAAAGACTCTCACACCTAGGGAAGGCAATCCCTCAGATATTTCCAACTATGCTAGAAACTTGCTTGCGAGAATGAGACCCGAGGCTAGAGATCGAGAGTATTTCAGAGAGCCCGTAGAAGATCTGCAGCTATGGTCCCTATCTCATGTTCATGATTGAAAGAGTAGCACAAAAGACATTTCAAAAGGATGCCCAACATGATCCTCTTCGTATCCAAGTCCATAAGCATCCCATTGTTCCCTCACCTCCTAGAGATGAAGCAGCGGAGCATTTTGAGCAGCAGCAGCAACATATGCAGGAGGATTCACTAAATTATGAGCAGCAGCAGTTCTATCAGCAGGCCAAAACCGGCCTGTCCGGTTTGGTAGGGACAAAGGCGGCAGTGGTTCTTCGTCCAGTTCATACAAGCCACCCTCTCCCATAAAAAGGTTGTTCAATCTATTCACCAGTATGTGCAAAAGCTATAGAGATATAGAGATTAAGATGCAAAGGCAATTGGCTCAACTTAAGGAAGTAAAAGACTCAATAAAAAGATTGCACAATACCATGAATCCGGAAAAACCTCAACCTATCTCTCCACCTCATGAAGAAGAAGAGATTGTGTCACTTGAGGCTAGGATGAGTTCATATCAAGAGGAAGGATATTATGACAGATTTCGCCATATCTTTGCTCCAGGGAGTGTTGGTGCAGGACCCTCAGCTCCATCTTATTCAGCACCTCACCCACCTATGTATGGTGGTTCTTCTTCTCAGTTTGCTCATCCCCATTCCACACAACAGGAGGATCCACCTTCATTTGCTCCCTCGAGTGATGACTTTGCAACAAGGGCTGTAGCTTCTATCTTTGGATCGCCTGCCGATCGATGGGGTCCATGGCATCCATGAATGACATCAGTGACTTTCCAAGGCTTTTTGGTGATCAATGAAAAAGAGAGAGAAGAGTGTGGATTAAATCTTCATTTTCATGGATTTAATGTTATACCTTATTGGAAATGAAACTTTGTAATAATCTAGGACCTTAATCTATTTGTAGACTTGAGACTTTGTATTATGTGATACTAAGTGTTATGAACTTATTTATGTTGTTAAGTGACCTTGTGTTAGTGTGATATGCATGAATGGTTGATGTATTGCTATTTTTGTGCATGCTGGCCTAGGCAAATAGGCCTGGCCGGTTTTGGCAAGACAACATACATACTTCTCTTGTTTATTCTTCTTGTGTGATATTACTTTCCTCATGCATTGCATTATATATTTTATGTATCACACACTTGTTGTACTCCATGGTTTCTAAGATATAGGGGGAGCACCCATGTTTTCATATCTATGTGTGTATTTGGCATGTGAAGCCAAATTTTTGAAAGTTCCAATAAAACACACATTAAGGGGGAGCTCATCATATATTTCAGAAACTATTATGAATTTATTGATATTTTTGTAAGCTTTAATCGTGTGGTCATCATTCACCAAAAAGGGGGAGATTGAAAGTGCATCTAGGCCCCTAAGTGGATTTTGGTGAATTGAGTGACAAAACGATTAAAGGGCTAACTTGTTTGTCTAAGAAATGTGAGCAGGTTTTTGCACTCATATAGTTTGTTCAATGACAAGCAAAGGTTAAAACCAAATAATGGAGAAGGTTTTCATGATCAAGACACATCTAGGCAAGTCTCCAATTCATATAAATATTGTTCGACAAACAAAGGGTTCATATAGAAATGAACATGATGATGGTCAATTAAACATTGCAAGGCTTCTTGGATTTATTATAAAGGACATATGCATATGTGATATAATTTGGTCTTCAATATTGGAAGCTTGCAATATATGAAATATTTATTATGATTCAAGAACAATCATGTGAAGAATTATCTAAAGTGAAGATATTGATTTGCCATCAGTTGTGAAGCTCAAATGGCTCTATGGTGAAGGTTTTTTGATCAAGTGTGTTGTTTTGAGGTACTAAGCAAAGGTGAAGAGCAAGTGACGACTTAGCCGTGAAGAACCCAGCTAGGGTGAAGAATCAAGCCAAGTGGTCGACACCGATTAATCAAAGGTCAAATGAGTCTCATATTGGAAACCAAAATTCATTATATGGCAAAAGTGACTAGTGGATTCGATTATGTTATTATTCCTATACAATGAAGATTTTGGTTCAAGTTACTAGCTCAAGATGGATATGCTCAGTTATGGATCAAGTGTTGAAAGCTCCCAAAAGTTGAAAAATGCTCAAGTATGGCACAATTCAAGACATTCAAGCTCAAGTTGATGAAATGTAATCTTATTTATTCTTGAGTTTAGGCATGCCATACTATAAATATGGATGCAACACTGCTCTAATGGAAACATCAAAAGTGCTCTTAGAAAAACCCATGAAAGGATAGCCTTGAGAGAAACTTGAGTGTGCTTCCTGGGCAAAACAGGTCAGGCCAGTTTAGCAAACAGGTCAAGCCGGTTTCTTCCAGGTTCAGGAGCCAACGGCTAGTTTATTCGAAACAGAGGCCTGGCCGGTTTGGGAATGTCGGCCTGGCCAGTTTCCAACGGCTAGTTCAAGTTGGCCTGAGTATTTATATTACCCATCCCTCTCCTTGAGAGGGTGCTGGTTCCATTCAGTTCCTACACGCCCAAGATACTCCAAACCACCAGCAAGGCTCTCCCCAACCTCTCTTTGTGAGATTTGTGTGAATCTAGCTATATCTTTGAGTTGGGTTGAGAAAGTGATTGACTGTGAGCATTAGAGATCTGAGAAGCATTCCATAGGCTTGATCACTTGTGGTGAATCCGTGAAAAGCTTTGAAGCATTTGTTACTCTTGGAGGTTCATCCTCCTAAACGGTTAGAGGTTGCTCGTGAGCTCCCAACGTGTGTGGTGAGCTACGGGAAGTTTGTGAAGGTTGCGCTTCGCCTCTGCAAGGGAAGAAGCAAGCTAGTAGAAGTGGGGAAGTGGTTGAAAGAGACCCGACTCGGTGGAAAGAGTTAAAAAAGACTCGCTTCCTAAAGAGTTCCTCAACGGAGAGTAGGATCCTTCGTGCTAGGAGTAGCACGTGGTGGATCCGAACTTCGGTCAAACAAATCCTCTTGTCTCCTTTGTGGTTTGCCTCACTTACTTCATTCTAGCAATTATATTTGTGCATCCGCTTTGATATACCTTGGTGTGCTTGCCTTGTGTGTAGAAACTAGTTGCATCTCTTGATATACTTGTACAAGCATTGCAAGAACTTTGATTGTGCTAGTACTTGTGAAAAAGGGGAAAATTGGTGTTGTTGTCCGTGTGAAACAGGTCAGGCCAGTTTTGGTAAACAGGCCTGGCCGGTTTCTGTCCCTGTCAACTGATTCTCTGTATAACCGGCCTAGCCGGTTTGTGGAACCGGCCTAGCCTGTTTGGCACTGACAGAAGGGATTACATTTTGTAATTTGCACGTAACGCCTATTCACCCTCCCTCTAGGCGACATCACGGTCCTTTCAGTTATCTAGTATGTACTATGAGTTATGGGATTCACTATTCTGGGCACCCTGCTGTGCTGAAGGGATATAGTGACTCGAACTAGATTTCTGATGTTGATGAGCTTTATGCCACAAGTGGGTATGTGTTTACCTTGGAGGTGGTCCTATATCATGGAGGTCTTGCAAACAGACTATTTTGACGAGGTCAACCATGGAAGCGGAACTAAGCGCTTTAGACATAGCTACTGTTGAGGCTGAGTGGCTGCGTGAGCTCTTGATGGACTTGCCTGTGATTGAAAAACTAGTGCCAGCTATCCTTATGGACTGTGACAATCAAACGGTGATTGTCAAAGTGAACAGTGCTAAGGATAATGCGAAGTCATCAAGACATGTCAAGAGACGATTGAAGTCTGTCAGGAAGTTGAGAAACTCCGGAGTAATAAGTGTGACTTATATTTAAATGTACAAAAACCTGGTAGATCCTTTTACAAAAGGATTATCACGGAATGTGATAGATAATGCATCGAGGGAGATGGGCATGAGACCCATGTCAGTTGCCACAGTAGTAACCCAACCTATGTGATCGGAGATCCCGTGAATCAGGACCAGGGAAGAACAAGCTGTTGGTTGACTAAGGAGAGTATTAATTGAACCCTCTCTAAGTGAAGATGCAATACTCTCGGATTCTGTAAGTCAGTTTAACAATATGCTTTAATGAGTTTCTATTGGCTTAATAAGCGAAGACGCTGTCTTACAGAGCATTCTTGAAATAACACAACTATATGAGCCCGACTGTATAACGTCGCAGTCTATGAGACACGGGTGATCTCTAGTAAGCTCAAGAAGAGACCAAGGGAGTACGATGTATATGCTCCACCCGCGGGGTAGGCTACTGGCAGCCAAGTACTGGTTTGGTCTTTAACTGAAACTTGTCCGCACAAAACTTGCAATTCAAGGCGTAGCCCATTATTCAAGTTGTGAATGAGTGTAGCTTGAAGCTCTAGGTGAGAGTTCAACTTAACAGTCCTTGCTAAAACACTGGTATATAAATAGTAGTGAGAAATAAGCAAAATCTCTATATGGTTATTTGAGATCTGGTGGGGGATTGTTAGATTATTGGGCTTGGCCCATATGAATAATCCTAAGTAAAACTCAAAAGCCATTAGCACTTGAGGGGGTACGCCATCTATTAGTCCCATATTGCTAATGGATGAGGGTGTGGGCCCAATAAATGGAGACCACCTTCCTCATGGAAGAAGTGCACCATAGACTCTATACAGGGAATCTCCTATGTTTGGGAGTCCCTAAGAAGGTCTATACGAGTTAGGGTTTTGCTACTTCTCATCGCTGCATTGCCATCGTTGTCTACTCCATCCCGAGCGCAGGCGTGCACCAGCGAACGGGAGAGCAGGTCTCCAGAACCAGTCGTATTCGGGATCCTGCATCGGGAGAGGGCAAATGAGGTTTTGGGAAGCGCTGCGCGGGACTGCTCAAGACGTCTTCACCACGGCTCATCCTCCGTCCAAGTCTGGTGTTGTGGCGTACCTTCGTCTGCAACATCGTCTGCTATGCTCCGCTTGCAGAGCCGTCGTCTTTTCAACTGCGTTGTTCGTCTTCCCTACGGCGCTTCCTCAGTACGTACACTGTGTTTTAATCATTTTTTCTGATATCATGATTATATTGTGCGTACTGCCTAGTCTCCTAGAGATTTGCGTGCTAGGATTGTTTATCGTTATGTTTAATCTAGTTCAGAAATTAAACTTACAATTGCCTATATTTCTAACAGCTAGTTTCCCTTCGGGCTCAAGATCACTGCCAGCGTCAGCTAGGACGTTGTCATGAGGACCATGGACACCGTACTATGGCGGACCACTCCGAAATTATTCCAAGTACTCCACGGACCACTAATCAAGTAGTCAGGCACTTAATCCGGAATAAGTTGGAGCGCCGTCGGATTATACCCGATTAACCACGTACTTTCCCAATCGAAACAACATGCGTGCCCACACGAAGGTGAGTTCCAGAAATTACAACATTCCACAAATTCAACTAACATAAATAGTATCATCAAGTTATTACAAACCAAGTTCGAATTTCAAATAAAAGTAAGAGAGTTCATTGTAGCAGAAAGATTAAACTAACGGCGATACATAGCAACACCATAATGAAGCCGACCATGGTGCTACTCCTCCCGATCCTCGGCGGAGGACGGAACCCACTCGACATGCCAGCCAGGTGGAACCTGGGCAGGCCAGGGGACGAAATTCATCGCCTCCTCCAAAGCAGTACCTGAAATAAAAGCCACAAGCAAGGCTGAGTATACTAATACTCAGCAAGGCTTACCCATCGGGTGAAAACTACTTCACCGACTTCTAGACATGAGAGGCTTTTGGCTAGTGGGTTTGTTTGCCAGAAAGCAACTAAGAGTGGATCCTTACTTTCATGATTTTAGCATCAATTTCTAACAGTGTTAACCATTCTAGATTAGCATCCTCTTTAAGCATACAAGTGGTGCAATACAATTTAGTACATACAACAAGTTCGTCATCCTCATAGTTCCACTTGTTACTCAATGCAGCACAACGGTCAAGCAGTCTCATTAACCGCGAGAAGCAGACAGTTCGAACCGAATTTTGCTACCTGGCCAGGGAAAACCCAACACACACGGATAATGCTTGCTATAAAAGGTACAAGCACTTCCCAACCTTTCCCATCGATCCACAATTCGGCGCCGGGTTCATTCCCTTAGGATAAAGGTTTACCGCTTCACTCACGGCATCACACATATATCCACTTGTGTACAGCAAGAGAAACAAAATATTTCCAAGGAGAGATGGCTATCGGTCCTAGCTGTTGTGACATCTCTGATGTCAAAATATTATTAGTGCACTTTAAACCAATGCAAAAAGGGAATTATGGGTTGAAACTCAAAAATCCATCAAAAATTCAAATTTAAATGCAAAAACAAAGGTGGTTTGACACCCAACTGAAAACTCGAGATTTTTGTACTAAACTTGAAAATATCCAAAAATAAAAGTTGTTTGTCATCACAAATAAGGCCTAGTCACTGTTTGGAACTTTTGAAAATTTTGCAGTTTAGTCCCTCAAAAACTCAAAATACCGTTCTGGGCACCTTTTTGTTTTTGGGTTGTTGAGCTCGAAAAATTTGAAATTTCAGGTTCACCCCAAAAAGAAAGATGTGTCCCATCTCTCAAACTCCAAATTTTATTTTCACACTTTTTCAAGTTCAGTTCAAATTTTTGGAGAAAATTCAAATTGGAAAACGGAGCTCCACGGGTGCCAACAGTGCCCCTGGCGCGCCCCTGCGCTGGCCGGAGCTCGGCCGCCACGTGGCCGGCGAGCGGCGCAGGCAGCGCCGAGCTGGCTGAGCCGCGGCGGACGCTGGCGCTTGTCGTCTTGCACTTGTCCAGCCCCTCCCGAGCCATCACGTCGCCGCCGTCGAGTCGCCTCGCCTCGCGCCGCGGAACGCCATCATGGCGGTCGCGCGCCGCCATGGCCGCACGCGCGCTCGCGCCGCGCTGCGCGCCCTACAGGAGGTAGAATCCGTCCGCGTCGCGCCAAAGACCCTGCTGAAGATCTCCACTCCCTCACGCGACGATCTTTGACGCCCAACCGCGCGCGTGCGCTCTGTTCGAGCTCGGGCAAGCGTCAATGGCGCGTCACGTCGGCCATTACTCCGCGCGCACGCTCCCGAGGCTGCACGACCCCGCTCTAGCGTGCCCAAGCCTCCCACCGAGCCACTCTCACTCTCCACTTGCTCGCTCACTTCTCCAGTTCGTCTCCTCGCGCCTTTCCCCGTCGTCTTCCACCTCCGGCCGCGCGCACCGAGCCGAGCTTCGCCGAGAAATTCGCCTTCCACTCTCCACCATTCCCAAATTCACCGCGCACGAAGCTAGACCTCTACCCTAGCTCCATTTCCCCCCACTCCTCCCGAGCTATTGTCGCATCTCCGGCGAGAAATCAAGATTTCCCCCAAATCGCGATTTTCGGCAGCCGGAGCACCCTCACGTCGAGACCCCACTCCGAACCGTCCCCGAGGTCAACCGAGCACGCCATTAGCTTCCTCGAGCTCCATTGGTGCTCTAGGACCCTTCAAACCCCGACGAACGCCTCCGACCTCACCGGCGTAGCAGTCGCGGCGGCCGCACCGCCACCGCTCGTCGCTGGCGAAACCCCGAGCTTCCCCGGCCTCCCAACCGTCACCAACCGACTCGTGGTGAGCCCCTGGATCTTTTCCCCCACTTGCCCGACCCTAGCTCGCCGCCGTTTGGCCGGCGCAACGCCGGCGAGAGCCAAGGACCGAAGTTCATCGTCTTCGTTTTTCTAGGGTCCTCCGTGCAAAAGTCAGGGACTTGTTCGTAAGGTTTTGAAAGTTCTAGGGTTCCCGGCGTAAAAAGATTCTTAAACCTAGATCTAATTTCCCCGAATCTTGTAAAATCCGTTAAAAATCGTACAAAAATCAGAAAAATGCACAAAAATACTCCCTGGATTCGAGAGATTGTAAACTCCAATCTCCTTTAGGCATGTGTATACTTTTGATGAACCATTTTTAAATTAAAATTCAAACTGTGGAAATTGAAACTTGTGCACCATTTCAAATCCAGAGCTCCGCTAGGGTTGATCTTTGGATATGTTGTTTGTAATGACTTTGGGCACCTTGTGTCCAAAGGGGACCTAAAAATGTGGACTGTAGCTCCAGTTATGAATTAAAATGTGTTTCCTGTCTTTTTGTAGTCCAGAAATTATAAAAAATAATCTGTGGAGTGAAAAATCGCCATTTTTCTCCAGAGGACTAAAAACTTGTTAGCACACCTGTTAAAAATGAAAAACTTAATTTTTGCTCTGTTTAGACTAGCAAATAAATAAATATGTGTTTTTGGATAGAAATTTATTGAGGACTGTCCAAGGGTTATTTTGAGCCACCACTTGGCCAGAGCCCTCCTTGTACTTATGACTAGCTCTGGTAGGAAGATTTTCTGAATTGGATGTATTTTCCATTTTATATGAATTTATTTCATTTCTGTAGGCAGCAGATTGTATTAATTTTAATAAATTATGTGTAGCTCAGATTTAGCTAAATTTTGGAGTGAGCTTAGCTCTTTTACTCCAGTAGCTGTCATAAAGTTTATAGATAAAAATGATGAACAGAAAAGGAGAAACAAACATGAGAAGTAATCTAGGTGGAAATTGATTTATATAAAAGAATAAACCTTTTTGTTAATTAGCTTGAATAAAATAAAGGGAATCTGAAATTCCAGAACCACACCCTAATTTGTGAATAATAAATAGAAATTCTTTTATATATGTACACAATCACCATCGAAGACAAATAAAAGTTTTCCCACACCACTACTTTATTTGTGAAGAAAATAGTAGTACTTAAGCATGTCTAGGTGAATATGGCCTTCAAAGGCCTTAATCATAGAATCAATAGGCAGCCACCTTAAGTTATGCATCTCATGTAGAAGGCGCTATTCCGGACGGCAACTACCACCTCATCCCCGCTGACGAGGAAGGGATCCCGGAGCACGGTGCCGGCGAAGGATTGACCAACCCGGAGACTAACCCCCAGCTTGAGCAAGAAGGCAAGCCCCGGAGCATAACCTAACTTTTACCAATTATGCATTTATGAATTCCCTATGCTTGTGCATTTACGTTTCAAGGAGTTGATTGAATACCTTAGCTGCACATTTCCTAGTACCTATGACTTGCAACACTAGTATGAAAGGATCGATAGGGCATTGCTTTAGGTCCGTTACAAGTCGAGTGATTTCCTGTCACTCGCGAGACATAGGTATTGCTTGTCTTTACTTATGTTGGAATCATAAGGATTGACGGGCGGGGTGATAGATGTAGATCTCCCGTCCGTGTATGATAATTGATTTAAGGTCGGAATGTGTGGTTGAGTGTGTCAAGTTTTTGAACGTACCACATGCATGCCGATATATGGGAGTCGGTAAGCCCGGTACCAGATTGAAGCAGCTAGGGCCGATAGCCATCTCTCCTTGGAAACTTGTTTTCCCCTGCCGTACACTTGTGGATATATGCGTGAGACTGTGAGTGAAGCAGTAAACCTTTATCCTAAGGAAATGGACCCGGTTCCGAATTGTGGATCGATGGGAAAGGTTGGGAAATGCTTGTACCTTTTATAACAAGCAGAGTATCCGTGTGTGTTGGGTTTCCCCTGCCAGGTAGCAAAATTCGGTTCGAACTGTCCGCTTCTCGCGGTTAATGAGACTACTTGACCGCCTTGCTACATTGAGTAACAAGTGGAATTATGAGATTGATGAACTTGTTGTATGAATTAAATTGTATTGCACCACTTGTATGCTTAGAGAGGATGCTAATCTAGAATGGTTAAATCTACTAGAATATGATGCTAAAACTTGAAAGCAAGGACCTACTCTTAGTTGCTTTTTGGCAAACAAACCCAGCAGCCAAAAGCCTCTCATTGTCTAGATGTCGGTGATGTAGTTTTCACCCGACGGGTAAGCCTTGCTGAGTATTAGTATACTCAGCCTTGCTTGTGGCATTGATTTACAGGTACCATGTTGGATGTGGCCGTCGATGCTTTGACTTGGCCTACCCAGGTTCCCCCTGGATGGCATATCGAGTGGGTTCCGTCCTCTGCCGAGGAACGGGAGGAGTAGCACCGTGGCAGGCTTCAGCATGGTGTTATTTGTATCGTCGTTAGATTATCTTCCGCTGCAATGAACTTTTATTTCCGCTGCAAGACTTTAATACTCTGATTTAAATTTGAACTCGGTTTGTAATAACTTTGAGATTCTATTTGTGTATGTCAATTTGTGGAATGTTGTAATCTCTGGAACTCACCTTCGTGTGGGCGTGCTGTTGTTTCGATCGAGAAAAGTACGTGGTTAATCGGGTTTAATCCGACGGTGCTCCAGCTTATTCCGGATTAAGTGCCTGACTACTCGGTTAGTGGTCCCGGGGTACTTAACTTGGAATAATTTCGGAGTGGTCCGCCACAGCTGGCATCAGAGCCGAAGCAGCGCACCGGAGAGAGCAACAAACCTTTAATAAACATTTTTGAATAAAACTTGCCAACTCGTACTTCCGCCGCGCCTCGCAATGGAAGGATATTATTAGGACCGTTAAGGATGTTACCTAGAGCGTGAAGCCTATGTGGGTTAAGGGATCACGATATGATAGGTGGCAAATAGTATATTATACTGACTTCCAGCACATTTCATTCTGTCATTTACTTTACGCAATGGTGGGCGCAAGGTACGGCGATTGCTGTAGCGTACCACGGCATCATATGCTAATATGATGGCGGCACAAAGTCAATACGCTATCTCATGAGCGTATGAAGCAGTCAATATGTTGCCTTGGTGACATATGAACATTGCCCGTTCAATGTTAAACGTTCGGGTGCCACCTCTATAGTAGGTGGTAATGGATGGAGACGCTTTCGTGAGTGCTGGCACGAAAGGTTGATTATACATGCTCTGGAATGGAATTTTCTGCAGGTACACTAACCGCGAATCCGTATGTGAAACGGTTAGAGAAGTTCGGCTAGATAATATAGAGAGAGACGGATATTGCCTAGCCACCGGCACTAACTCCGTAGGCCAAAAGTTTATTGGCACGTGTGTTGGTGAGAATGAATAGGCCGCTCGTGCATTGCATCTCACTGAAATAACATGGACTTTTAATAAGCGACCAAATCGAACCGCCGTCAAAATTCAAATCACCACCCCAAAAATTCAGCTGAAACCAGTCTGATTGCACCAATGTTTCAAACTGAAAACGTTGTCAAATGAAAAAGTGTTCAACATGAAAGTTGTCATAAATATTGTGAAGTATATGCTGTATACATTTCAACGAAAATGGTTCAGTAAAACTGGAGTTATGCTTAAAATGGTAACCCCCTGTCTGCTGGAAATTTCTGGGAACAGTGACATAAAAATTGAATTTTTACACCATCTTAACGACAGTTTCTGCTCAAACCTCCAACATGAAACTTGTTAGGAATTACTTAAACAATGTCCTGGCCAAATTTGGGAATTTTGGAGCCTGTAGGTTTTGAGTTTTGTAATTTTTACTACACTGTCCAGAATCTGTTTTTGTTTTCTTTAGCGCTAACCGGTTCTCACCTTGCCCTTTTCTTTTTGGTTCAGAATGGACGCTCACGCTGACTTGGCTAGCTACCCCAACGACGTGTCCTTCTCTGATTGCTTGGGATGGGAAGACTTCCCTAGCATCTTCTGGTCGGTTTTGCAGGCGCTTGACTACCCTACACCGCCACAGTATGAGAGGACTATCATCCGAGACCACGGTGTGACCCGTTCCCGTGTGCGTTTGGTGGTATATCGCCACCCACCGTGTCCTAGCTCCCCCACTTGGACGGTGAAAGTGCATGGACACCACATGGAGACGACCTGCGAGCTAGCCGCCTTGAATGGCATTAGCTCTTTTGTGGCTCAGAACCAGGAGTTGGTAGAGCACCAGTTACTGGGGTTGTTTCCACCGACTCAGCCGGATGATCCCCATTGGATGAGACGCTACCTTAGCTCCCCTTTGAGGATGGCGGAGAACCCCGTCGCTGCAGCCGCATTGATGATGAGGTGGATACGAGCTTACCACCGTTTGCAGGCACTTCTTGGACGGTCGCAGAGCGAGATGCTCAACCTTGCCATGGACATGTCCGCCCGTGCCCGTGACATAGGGGTTGAGAGGACCTCCTTGTCCATTGAGGTGACCACCAGAGATGCCATGATTGCTGACTTGGAGAGGCAATTGAATGACCTCCACATTGCACACAACAACACCCAAAATGAGTTGGCACAAACAAGGGATGAGCTTGAGGAGGTACACGGTACCTTGGAGCATGCAAATGCTATGCTAGCCGCCCATGATGCTCAGCACCTTCTTGAGCAAGAAGGAGGGGATGGAGAAGGAGAGGCCCCCGATTCCGACATGGACACCAAGGATGATATGCCGCCCCTTCCCGCTCCACCATCACCTATGGGCAGCGAGGCTACCGCTAACAACTTAGATGATTTTTAGAGTGGTAGTAGCAAGTTTACTCCTCCGCTAGGCCTAAATTTTGGCTTCATGTTGTAATAGGCTAGATGGAGTTGAGCTCCCCTTTTATCTTTTGGTGGCAATGTAATTTAATGATGAGGTTGTGTGATCAAACTTGATGGAAGTTGTAATAGCTGTGTTGAAAACATTCTGCAGCTAAACTTGTTTCAATTATTGATGGGTTTTCCATTCATTTCTGGGCTGTGATGTGAACTACAAAGTTGTTTGGAATTTGTCAAACAAAATGATCACCAAATTGCAACCCCATTGGTTAAACGAAATAAAAATGGCGACCAAAACACTACAGCTCGGCCTGCTGAAAAACAGCAAACGCAGAGAGCTAAAGATTGAATTTTTCGGCTTAGTTCCAATCCGAATTTGAATCGGAGCCCAACATGAAAGTTGTAGAGCATAAAATTTTCGAGCTACTGACCGAATTGGAGCATCTGACTTGCTTCCTGTTGGGAGATACGATGTTTCTTCCAAACTGCGTGCTGACATGTCATTCTGCGCAGTACACTTCAATCTATTGTCACGTTCTATCTTGTCATTCATTATGCAAGCTGATGAAATGTGGCTAATATAAGTACCTACTGCAGATGGCAATCACCCGCAGCGGTCATAACGCTAGTGGCTCCAACGCTAACCAGCAGGGGCCAGAGGGGCAGCAGCAGCTGCCGCCACCTCCTCCACCGCAGCAACCTCCGACGTGGCAGCAGTTGTATGCCACGCAAACGGAGATTCTACGGAACCTGCAGCATCAGCAGCAAATGATGCAGCAGCAGATGCTTCAGCAGGGAGGTCAACGGGCCCCTCAGCCTCAGGTGGCCAGATATGAGGATTTTCTGGCTACGCACCCGCCGATGTTCTCACGAGCTGATGAGCCCTTGGAGGCCGATACCTGGATTCGAGCCATCGAGTCCAAGTTCACCATCCTGGCGACGCCTTGCACCTCCAACCACAAGGTCGTGTTCGCGGCGCAGCAGCTCCGCGTCCCAGCTCTCCTATGGTGGGAGAACTACCTGGCCCTGCAGCAGGAGGGTCATGTGGTTGAGTGGGATGAGTTCAAGGCTGCATTCAAGGCTCATCACATTCCGGCCGGTCTGGTAGAGCGGAAGTTGAATGAATTTCTGGCTCTGACTCAGGGTACCCGCACAGTGCTGCAGTACGCCCAGGCCTTCAATGGTCTGTGCCCATACGCGGGTCATCACGTCGATTCTGACGAGAAGAAGTTAGAGAGGTTCCGACGTGGCCTTAACACCAAGTTGAAAGCCCATTTGGCCACCACCCGTGCTGCCACGTACGGCGATCTCGTGAACCTTGCCATTGCCCAGGAAGACGCCAATATGGTGCACAAGGCGGAGAAGAAGAGGAAGACTCCCGCTGGACCTTCGAGCGCGCAGCCGCCGAGATTCCGCTTGGTTCCCCCGGCTGCACCGCAAGGACAGTCCAGGGCACCTCAGGGAGGTGGATGGGTTGCTAGGCCACCACAGCCTAACGCGCCCCGTTTCCCTCCACCGCCGCAGCAGCAACAGGCGCCAAGGCAGAATGCACAACAGCCAGCTCGCCCTGGAGCCGGCTATCAGTGCTTCAAGTGTGGAAGTAAAGATCACTTTATCAAGGATTGCCCGCAGAACAAGCAGCAGAACCAGCGCCCGGGAAATCAGCAAGGCAAGGGCAAGCAGCAGCAGCGTGTGCAGGTTCGGCAAGGACGGCTCAACTACACCACCTTGGTCGACCTACCCGAGGGAGCCCCAGACATGACTGGTACTTTCCCTATCTGCACTCAACCTGCTGTGATATTGTTTGATTCCGGGGCAACACATAGTTTTATAAGCACAAGATTTCATGTGAAATGCGGACTAAAATCGTACCATACCAAATCATCGTATGTGATATCAACTGCGGGAGGTAAAATTGCATCCAACCAAGTCACCCGAAAGGTTCCAATCAGGCTGGGAAGTAAAACATTTCCTACTGATTTAATTCTGCTTGGTATGGAAGGAATTGACATTGTGTTAGGAGCCAATTGGATGACTCAACATAAGGTTGTGCTAGATGTTGCGGAACGAGTGGTTGAAATAAACTCGCCTACGCATGGCCCGAGTGTGCTATATCTGCCACAACGGACTTGCGTCGATGCGTGTGCTTATACAATGGTAGAAACCCAACTAAAGGACATTCCGGTGGTATGTGAGTATGCCGATGTATTTCCGGATGACTTACCTGGGATGCCGCCGGATAGGGACATTGAATTTGTGATTGAACTTCAACCTGACACAGCACCTATATCAAAGAGACCATATAGAATGCCACCCAATGAATTGGCTGAATTAAAAATTCAACTCCAAGAACTGCTAGACAAGGGTTTCATTCGTCCCAGCGTATCACCTTGGGGATGTCCCACTATCTTTGTGAAAAAGAAGGACCATTCCTTGAGGTTGTGTATTGATTACCGGCCTCTCAATGCGGTAACTATTAAGAACAAGTATCCGCTCCCCCGTATTGACATCCTGTTTGACCAACTAGCTGGCGCCAGAGTGTTCTCCAAGGTTGACCTTCGCTCTGGCTATCACCAAATAAAAATCAGGCCTTGTGACATTCCAAAGACTGCCTTTTCTACACGTTACGGGCTTTATGAATTCTTGGTTATGTCTTTTGGACTCACCAATACCCCAGCCTACTTCATGTACCTCATGAATTCGGTCTTCATGTCAGAACTAGACAAGTTTGTGGTGGTTTTCATTGACGACATTCTTATATATTCTAAGAATGAGGAAGAGCATGCCGAGCACCTTCGCATTGTTCTTCAAAGGTTGAGAGATCAAGGCTCTACGCCAAGTTCTCCAAGTGTGAATTCTGGTTGGAGAGCGTGAAATTCTTAGGGCACACGGTTTCCAAGGATGGTATATCCGTGGATCCAACCAAAGTGCAAGAGGTGCTAGATTGGCAACCACCTACCTCTGTCCACGAGATTCGGAGTTTTCTGGGTTTAGCCGGTTGTTATCGCCGTTTTATTCCGGACTTCTCTCGGATTGCGAAACCCATGACCGAACTCTTAAAGAAGGGAGTCAAATTTGAGTGGAATGACAAATGTGATGAAGCTTTCCACACCTTGCGAAGACATTTAACTTCAGCCCCAGTTTTAGCTCAACCCGATTGCACCAAGCCCTATGATGTCTATTGCGATGCATCAGGCACCGGACTTGGCTGTGTCCTCATGCAGGAGAACCGAGTCATTGCTTATGCTTCTCGAGCACTTCGGCCTCATGAGCAAAACTACCCCACGCATGATCTTGAGTTAGCAGCGGTTATTCATGCTCTCAAGATGTGGAGACACTATTTGATGGGTGTTCCCTGCAACATATACACAGACCACAAGAGCCTCAAATATGTTTTCACTCAGGCACATTTGAATATGAGGCAGCGAAGATGGTTGGAGTTAGCAAATGACTATGACCTTAGTGTGCATTATCACCCCGGCAAGGCTAATGTAGTTGCGGATGCGTTAAGCCGCAAGGCTCATTGTCATTGTCTTTCCGTGGAGTCCTACGCTGACACCCCGTGTCATGAAATGGCAAAGCTCAACTTAGAGATTGTTCCACACGGGTACTTCAACCATATTGCAGTTGAACCAACCTTGCACGATCATATTGAAATTTTTTGGTGGACTCGAATGAAGCGAGAAATTGCCACGTATGTGTCGGAATGTGACACATGCCAGCGGGTTAAGGCTAGCCACTTGAAGGTAGCAGGCACGCTTCAACCTCTACCTATTCCCTAATGGAAGTGGGAGGATATAAGCATGGATTTCATTGTCGGTCTTCCCAGAACCCCTCAGAGGCATGACTCCATTTGGGTAATTGTGGACCGCCTTACCAAGACCGCACATTTTATTCCGGTCAATACCATTTATACCGCTAAGAAGTACGCGGAGATTTATTTGGAACGGATCGTTTGTCTACATGGGGTACCCAAGACGATAATTTCAGATCGTGGTGCTCCGTTCGTAGCACGTTTTTGGGAGCAATTGCAATTATCCTTAGGCACGAAGCTGATCCGTAGTTCAGCATATCACCCTCAGACCGATGGGCAGACAGAAAGGGTAAATCAAATACTTGAGGATATGCTTCGAGCTTGTGTTATCCATTATGGAATGAATTGGGAGAAGTGTTTATCTCTGGCCGAATTCTCCTATAACAACAGCTACCAAGCGAGTCTTAAAATGGCACCTTTCGAAGCTTTATATGGTAGAAAATGTCGGACCCCGTTGTGTTGGTCCCAGGCAGGCGAGTGGTATACCTATGGCCCTGACCTTGTAAAGGAAGCAGAAGAAAAGGTTAGAATCGTTCGTGAAAATTTGAAGATCGCCCAGTCACGGCAAAAGAGCTACTTTGATCAACGGCGGAAACCACTTCAGTTTGAAGTTGGTGATCACGTATATCTCAAGGTCTCCCCGACCAAGGGTGTGCAAAGATTTGGATTAAAAGGAAAGCTTGCACCTCGTTATATCGGCCCATATGAGATTATTCAACAATGTGGACCAGTGGCCTATCGAGTGAAGCTTCCCGAGAAGCTCTCAGCCGTACACGATGTATTTCATGTTTCCCAACTCAAGAGGTGTCTTCGTGTTCCGACCGAAGTTGTTGAGCAAGAGGAACTCTGGGTTGAACCGGATCTCTCTTATGATGAGCATCCCGTTAAGATCCTCGACGAGAAAGAGAGACAAACACGAAGGAAGGGAGTTAAAATGTACAAAATTCAGTGGAGTCATCACTCCGAAGATGAAGCCACGTGGGAAACCGAGGACTATCTTAAGAAGAATTACCCCGACATTCTTTCGTAAGCCAAGGTATTTGTTTCCCTTCTTTATCCCTAAGTTTAATCGAATCTCGGGACTAGATTCCTTTTAAGGAGGGTAGGCTGTGACATCTCTGATGTCAAAATATTATTAGTGCACTTTAAACCAATGCAAAAAGGGAATTATGGGTTGAAACTCAAAAATCCATCAAAAATTCAAATTTAAATGCAAAAACAAAGGTGGTTTGACACCCAACTGAAAACTCGAGATTTTTGTACTAAACTTGAAAATATCCAAAAATAAAAGTTGTTTGTCGTCACAAATAAGGCCTAGTCACTGTTTGGAACTTTTGAAAATTTTGCAGTTTAGTCCCTCAAAAACTCAAAATACCGTTCTGGGCACCTTTTTGTTTTTGGGTTGTTGAGCTCGAAAAATTTGAAATTTCAGGTTCACCCCAAAAAGAAAGATGTGTCCCATCTCTCAAACTCCAAATTTTATTTTCACACTTTTTCAAGTTCAGTTCAAATTTTTGGAGAAAATTCAAATTGGAAAACGGAGCTCCACGGGTGCCAACAGTGCCCCTGGCGCGCCCCTGCGCTGGCCGGAGCTCGGCCGCCACGTGGCCGGCGAGCGGCGCAGGCAGCGCCGAGCTGGCTGAGCCGCGGCGGACGCTGGCGCTTGTCGTCTTGCACTTGTCCAGCCCCTCCCGAGCCATCACGTCGCCGCCGTCGAGTCGCCTCGCCTCGCGCCGCGGAACGCCATCATGGCGGTCGCGCGCCGCCATGGCCGCACGCGCGCTCGCGCCGCGCTGCGCGCCCTACAGGAGGTAGAATCCGTCCGCGTCGCGCCAAAGACCCTGCTGAAGATCTCCACTCCCTCACGCGACGATCTTTGACGCCCAACCGCGCGCGTGCGCTCTGTTCGAGCTCGGGCAAGCGTCAATGGCGCGTCACGTCGGCCATTACTCCGCGCGCACGCTCCCGAGGCTGCACGACCCCGCTCTAGCGTGCCCAAGCCTCCCACCGAGCCACTCTCACTCTCCACTTGCTCGCTCACTTCTCCAGTTCGTCTCCTCGCGCCTTTCCCCGTCGTCTTCCACCTCCGGCCGCGCGCACCGAGCCGAGCTTCGCCGAGAAATTCGCCTTCCACTCTCCACCATTCCCAAATTCACCGCGCACGAAGCTAGACCTCTACCCTAGCTCCATTTCCCCCCACTCCTCCCGAGCTATTGTCGCATCTCCGGCGAGAAATCAAGATTTCCCCCAAATCGCGATTTTCGGCAGCCGGAGCACCCTCACGTCGAGACCCCACTCCGAACCGTCCCCGAGGTCAACCGAGCACGCCATTAGCTTCCTCGAGCTCCATTGGTGCTCTAGGACCCTTCAAACCCCGACGAACGCCTCCGACCTCACCGGCGTAGCAGTCGCGGCGGCCGCACCGCCACCGCTCGTCGCTGGCGAAACCCCGAGCTTCCCCGGCCTCCCAACCGTCACCAACCGACTCGTGGTGAGCCCCTGGATCTTTTCCCCCACTTGCCCGACCCTAGCTCGCCGCCGTTTGGCCGGCGCAACTCCGGCGAGAGCCAAGGACCGAAGTTCATCGTCTTCGTTTTTCTAGGGTCCTCCGTGCAAAAGTCAGGGACTTGTTCGTAAGGTTTTGAAAGTTCTAGGGTTCCCGGCATAAAAAGATTCTTAAACCTAGATCTAATTTCCCCGAATCTTGTAAAATCCGTTAAAAATCGTACAAAAATCAGAAAAATGCACAAAAATACTCCCTGGATTCGTGAGATTGTAAACTCCAATCTCCTTTAGGCATGTGTATACTTTTGATGAACCATTTTTGAATTAAAATTCAAACTGTGGAAATTGAAACTTGTGCACCATTTCAAATCCAGAGCTCCGCTAGGGTTGATCTTTGGATATGTTGTTTGTAGTGACTTTGGGCACCTTGTGTCCAAAGGGGACCTAAAAATGTGGACTGTAGCTCCAGTTATGAATTAAAATGTGTTTCCTGTCTTGTTGTAGTCCAGAAATTATAAAAAATAATCTATGCAGCGCCAAATCACCATTTTTCTCCAGAGGACTAAAAACTTGTTAGCACACCTGTTAAAAATGAAAAACTTAATTTTTGCTCTGTTTAGACTAGCAAATAAATAAATATGTGTTTTTGGATAGAAATTTATTGAGGACTGTCCAAGGGTTATTTTGAGCCACCACTTGGCCAGAGCCCTCCTTGTACTTATGACTAGCTCTGGTAGGAAGATTTTCTGAATTGGATGTATTTTCCATTTTATATGAATTTATTTCATTTCTGCAGGTAGCAGATTGTATTAATTTTAATAAATTATGTGTAGCTCAGATTTAGCTAAATTTTGGAGTGAGCTTAGCTCTTATACTCCAGTAGCTGTCATAAAGTTTATAGATAAAAATGATGAACAGAAAAGGAGAAACAAAAATGAGAAGTAATCTAGGTGGAAATTGATTTATATAAAAGAATAAACCTTTTTGTTAATTAGCTTGAATAAAATAAAGGGAATCTGAAATTCCAGAACCACACCCTAATTTGTGAATAATAAATAGAAATTCTTTTATATATGTACACAATCACCATCGAAGACAAATAAAAGTTTTCCCACACCACTACTTTATTTGTGAAGAAAATAGTAGTACTTAAGCATGTCTAGGTGAATATGGCCTTCAAAGGCCTTAATCATAGAATCAATAGGCAGCCACCTTAAGTTATGCATCTCATGTAGAAGGCGCTATTCCGGACGGCAACTACCACCTCATCCCCGCTGACGAGGAAGGGATCCCGGAGCACGGTGCCGGCGAAGGATTGACCAACCCGGAGACTAACCCCCAGCTTGAGCAAGAAGGCAAGCCCCAGAGCATAACCTAACTTTTACCAATTATGCATTTATGAATTCCCTATGCTTGTGCATTTACGTTTCAAGGAGTTGATTGAATACCTTAGCTGCACATTTCCTAGTACCTATGACTTGCAACACTAGTATGAAAGGATCGATAGGGCATTGCTTTAGGTCCGTTACAAGTCGAGTGATTTCCTGTCACTCGCGAGACATAGGTATTGCTTGTCTTTACTTATGTTGGAATCATAAGGATTGACGGGCGGGGTGATAGATGTAGATCTCCCGTCCGTGTATGATAATTGATTTAAGGTCGGAATGTGTGGTTGAGTGTGTCAAGTTTTTGAACGTACCACATGCATGCCGATATATGGGAGTCGGTAAGCCCGGTACCAGATTGAAGCAGCTAGGGCCGATAGCCATCTCTCCTTGGAAACTTGTTTTCCCCTGCCGTACACTTGTGGATATATCCGTGAGACTGTGAGTGCAGCAGTAAACCTTTATCCTAAGGAAATGGACCCGGTTCCGAATTGTGGATCGATGGGAAAGGTTGGGAAATGCTTGTACCTTTTATAACAAGCAGAGTATCCGTGTGTGTTGGGTTTCCCCTGGCCAGGTAGCAAAATTCGGTTCGAACTGCCCGCTTCTCGCGGTTAATGAGACTGCTTGACCGCCTTGCTACATTGAGTAACAAGTGGAATTATGAGATTGATGAACTTGTTGTATGAATTAAATTGTATTGCACCACTTGTATGCTTAGAGAGGATGCTAATCTAGAATGGTTAAATCTACTAGAATATGATGCTAAAACTTGAAAGCAAGGACCTACTCTTAGTTGCTTTTTGGCAAACAAACCCACCAGCCAAAAGCCTCTCATTGTCTAGATGTCGGTGATGTAGTTTTCACCCGACGGGTAAGCCTTGCTGAGTATTAGTATACTCAGCCTTGCTTGTGGCATTGATTTATAGGTACCATGTTGGATGTGGCCGTCGATGCTTTGACTTGGCCTACCTAGGTTCCCCCTGGATGGCATATCGAGTGGGTTCCGTCCTCTGCCGAGGAACGGGAGGAGTAGCACCGTGGCAGGCTTCAGCATGGTGTTATTTGTATCGTCGTTAGATTATCTTCCGCTGCAATGAACTTTTATTTCCGCTGCAAGACTTTAATACTCTGATTTAAATTTGAACTCGGTTTGTAATAACTTTGAGATTCTATTTGTGTATGTCAATTTGTGGAATGTTGTAATCTCTGGAACTCACCTTCGTGTGGGCGTGCTGTTGTTTCGATCGAGAAAAGTACGTGGTTAATCGGGTTTAATCCGACGGCGCTCCAGCTTATTCCGGATTAAGTGCCTGACTACTCGGTTAGTGGTCCCGGGGTACTTAACTTGGAATAATTTCGGAGTGGTCCGCCACAGCTGTTTCAATCTGGTACCGGGCTTACCGATTCCCATAGGTCGGCATGTGCGTGGTACGTTCAAAAACTTGACACATAGAACCACATGTTTCGACCTTAAACCAATTATCATATACGGACGGGAGATCTACACATACCATCCCGCCCGTCTATCCTTATGATTCCAACATAAGTAAAGACAAGCAACTCCTATATCTCGCGAGTGACAGGAAACCACTCGACTTGTAACGGTCCTAAAGCATTGCTCTATCGACCCTATCAGACTAGTATTTGAAGACATAGGTACTAGAATTATGCAACTAAGGTATGCAAATAATTCCTTGATACGTAAATGCACAAGCATATATAATTCATAGTGGCATAAGTTTAAGAGTTAGGTTATGCTCCGGGGCTTGCCTCCTTGGGCTACGCCGGCGTCGGACTCCAGGTCAATCACAATCACGTCAGCACCGCCTTCGGGAGCCTCCTCTTCGTTGGCGGGGATGAGGTTGTAGGTGCCGTCAGCGAGAGCGCCTTCTACATGAGATGCACAAGTTTTAAGAGTTGCTGGTGGTTTTTAGTCTAAAGGTTAAGGCTCTTGAAGGCCATATTCACCTAGACATATAAGTGGTTTATTCTTTTCTTCACAAAATTAAAGGAAGTGTGTATGGTGTGACTTTTATGCTTTTACGATGGTGATTGTGTACATATATAAAACAATCCAAACCATTATTCTAAGCAAGTGTTTTAGTTCTGTAATTTTAAAACTCCACATGCCTTATTTATATAATTATCAAAAGTGACTTACTTCTTTTTATGAAACTCACTCTACTCTAGTTTCTTCTCATTTTTGTTTCTCTGTTTCTGTTCATCCTTTTTATCCACACACTTCATGACAGCTACTGGAACATAAGAGCTAGGCTCACTCCAAAATTTAGCTAAAACCGAGTTACGCAGAATTTACTAAAAATAGTGCAAGTTGCTGCTCAAAGAAACAAGATTAATTCATATAAAATCAAAACTACTTCCCAAACAGAAGATTTCTCTACCAGAGCTAGACATGAGTAAAAGAAAGGCTCTGACCAAGTGGTGGCAAAAAAAAACACTTGATCAGCCCTCACAATTTTTCTACCTTAAAACCATCATCTATTTATTTGCTAGTCTCAACAGTGTCAAAAATTAAGTTTAGCAATTTTACCATATGTACCAACAAGTTTCTAGACCTCTGGTGGAAGATGGTGATTTTTGGCTGCACGAATTATTTTTAATAAATGCAGAACCGAACTAGAACAGAAATCACAAAATAAATCATAACTGAAGTTACAGGCCATATTTTTATGTCTCATTTGGACACAAGGCTCCTACAGTATGTACAAGGAACATATCC